>PVKV010008641.1:34978-86697 GCA_004027835.1 Alouatta palliata
ACACACACACACACACACACACACACACACACAGGTTTAGAAAGGGGAAAAGAAAACAATGAGTTCCTAAAACTTGAAAACACTCTGAAAGAAATGAATTAGTCCAAGATCAAATGAATTAGTCCAGATAGTAAAGGCTATCTAACCAGCAGAAAAAATAAAATAAATAAATGAATTAGACCGTATTCTAAGTTGGTAACAAAACCACACACACAAAGAATTACATCAAGATCAAGGAATTTTATAATAGTGAACTTAGATTCCTCTTTTTTAGTGGCACTTACTCTAAGGGCAAAAAGGAGTTTGAAATTCTGTGCAACAGTCTTATCGGTTTCTGGAGTTTTGTTAGTTTTATTTGTTTTGCTTTTATTCTGGAGACAGGTTCTTGCTCTGTGGCATCAGCATGGCCCACTGCAGCCTCAAACCCCTGGGCTCCCATGATTCTGCCTCAGCCTCCCAAGTAGATGGGACTACATGTTCACATCACCACACCTGCCTAATTAAAAAAATTTTTTTGTAGAGACAGGGTCTCACTATGTTGCTAGGCTGATCTTGAACTTCTGGGCTCAAGAGATCCTTCTGCTCTGGCCTCCCAAAGTGCTGGGATTGCGGGGGTGAGCTGCAGTGCCTGGCCTTTTTGTTGGTAATAATATCGATACTACTATTTTGAAATTATTTGATATATACTGTAGGATTACCTTAACACTATTAGGAACTGAGGTTTTCAGGTGGAATAAAAGAAATACAAGAATACAAAAAATACAAAAATATAATCAAAGAAAGTAAGCTAAAACCTTACAGTAGAAAATTTGAAATGTTATAGGAGTAAGAGAACTATCAGTGTGAACTCATGGTTTTTTGCTAAAATATATATTCCTGAGACTTCTGATTCTGGTCATAAGAGAGTAACTTCCATCATTGTACTGTAAATACCAGGAAAGTGAACAAAATATAGAAAGCAACTGATTTCAGATACTGGAGTACAGACAGCTCAGGACTGAAATCCATGAGTGAGGGAAACGGATGAGGTGAGCCTTTAAGTGTACCCCAGCTTTCTGCCTAGGGGCAATTTTTGGGTTATGGCAAAGAGAGAGAGAGAGAGAGAGGATAATACAGAATCCAATTGTCTTACTGAGTTGAGGTAACCCAGATCAGAACTCAGGAAAGCTGAGGTGGCTAGAATTTGTGAGACAGATTACCAGAGAGGAAAGAACTATATAGAGACAGAATTCTAGAAGTTCTTTTAGGGTCTTTAATGGACTCTGCATCTGCACATGCATAGGGTGAAACTCCACGAAGCTGGAGGCAGAACAGTGACTGGGGCTGGAAGTCAACGGCTGATGTAGGAATTGCTCATGTTTCCCCGTCGTCGCAAGCATGGAGGGACCCATCATTAAACAGAGACCTGGAAGGGTCATGTCTTAGTGATGGGACTACATTAGCCTTAGAGTAAAGGCTATCTAAAGGCCTGTAAAAGCCTTAAACACAGCCTCAAAATGAAGTTCAGAGAGGAAACAAACGGAAAAAAATTACCTGTGGGACAATATCGAGAAATCTAACATACATGTAATTGAAGGCTCAGAAAATGTGTTTAATTGAAAAACAGTCTGAGAAATTTTCCAATTTAAATTGTTGGATTCAAAACTATAAATCCACTAATTTCAGAAGCTCGACTCCTGAGCAGGATAAACGCAAAGAAAACCACCTTAAGATACAACATAACCAAATTGCTGAAAACCGGTGAAAAAGGAAAAGAATCTTAAAAGCAGCCAGAGAGGCCGGGTGCGGTGGCTCATGCCTGTAATCCCAGCACTTTGGGAGGCTGAGGCAGGTGGATCACGAGGTCAAGAGATCGAGACCATCCTGGTCAACATGGTGAAACCCGGTCTCTACTAAAAATACAAAAATTAGCTGGGCTTGGTGGCACGTGCCTGTAGTCCCAGCTACTCGGGAGGCTGAGGCAGGAGAATTGCTGGAACCCAGGAGGCGGAGGTTGCGGTGAGCCAAGATCGCGCCATTGCACTCCAGCCTGGGTAACAAGAGCGAAGCTCTGTCTCAAAAAAAAAAAAAAAAAAAGCAGCCAGAGAAAGAAAACATACTATATAGAGAAGAACAAAGATAAGAAATCATAGACTTCTTGTTAGAAGTGATGCAAATGGAAAACATTGAAATGAAATACTTAAAGTGATTAAAAAACTCCCTGTGAACTCATAATTCTAAATCAGATAAAATGACTTTTAAAAAATGAACACAGAAACAAGCACCTTTTCAGACAAAGTCAAGCGGAGAGAACGTTTTGCCATCAGACCTGTACTATAAGAAATGCTAAAGAAAAGTTCTTAAGGCTGAAAAGATGGTTTCCGATAAAAACTTGGATCTACATAAAGGAAGAAAGTATCAGAAATGGCAAAAATGTGGGTAAATAAGAAACATACTGTTTCCTTCTTTAAAAATTTCTTTGAAAGATACTCAACTGGGCTGGGTGCGGTGGCTCATGCCTGTAATCTTAGTGCTTTGGGGGACCGAGGTGGGTAAACTGCTTGAGCCCATGAGTTTGAGATCAGCCTGGGCACCATAGGAAGACTCTGTCTCTACAAAAAATACAAAAATCCAGCTGTTGTCATTCATTTTACTTCTGTAGAGGTTATAAACTCCACAATACATTGTTATTACTCTTGCTTTCAACAGTTGAGTATCTTTTTTCCTTTCTTTTTTTTTTTCTTAAGACAGGGTCTAACTGTCACCCAGGCTGGAGTCCAGTGTTGCAGTCACAGCTCACTGCAGCCTCACATGCCTGTAGTCCCAGCTACTCGGGAGGCTGAGGTGGGAGGATTGCTTGAGCTCAGGAAATTGAGGGTTCAGTGAGTCATGATTGCACCACTGCACTCCAGCCTGGGTGACAGAGTGAGACCCTGTCTTAAAAAAAAAAAAAAAAAAAAAGAAAGAAAGAAATATACTCAAAGCAAGACTGGTAACAATGTATCGTGGGGTTTCTAACCTCTAGAGAAGTAAAATGGATGACAACAGCTGAAAGGATAGGAGGGAAACGGACGTGTGCTGTTGCGTGCGTCCACGTTCCATGGGAAGTGGTATGTCTGAGAGCACACCGTGAGAAGTGAAAAATGCACATTGTAATATCAGAGGAAACACTGATGTAGTAACAAAGGGTAGCTAATAAGCCAGTGGCAATCAAATGTAATACTAAAACAAAACAAGATAAAAAATCCAAAAGAAGCCAGAAAACAGGAGAAAAGGAACAAAGAACAGATGGGACAAATTAAAAAATAGCCAAATGGTGGATTTATACACAATTTTGTCAGGCTGGATTAAAGGGCAAGACTCAACTATGTGCTGTCTAGAACAAACTCACTTTAAATATAAAGACACAGGTTAAAAGTAAAAGAATACGAAAATATGTACATGCAAACATTCATTGCCAGAAACTTGGAGGGGCTATATTAATTTGAGGCAAAGTAGTTTTGGAACGAGAAATATTACCAGGGATAAGGAGGAATATTTCTTAATGATAAAGGATTAATTTGTCAAGAAAACATAATAATCTAAACATGCATATGCTTAATAACAGAGCTCCAAAATATCTAAAGCAAAACCTAGTAGTAGAACCAGAAAGAAAAATAGATGAGCATACAATAATAACTGGAGATTTCCACACTCCCTGTCTTAGTGTTTCATAGAGCAAGAAGACAGAAAATCAATAGGGATACAGAAGACAACGTTAAAACACTACCAACCAACTTGATGTAAGTAACATTTATAGAACATTCTAGCCAACAACTGCAGAGTACACATTCTTTCAAATATCCACGCATTCACCCAAAGCGATCATTATTCTATCTCACCGACTCTACAGAGTGTCTCAGGCACCAAATAGCCTCAGGTAATGAGGGAAAGTTCTCTCTTTGGAGAATTCCAGCCAATAAATTCAAAAATCAACATTTTGTCACCTCTACTAAAATCATTAATTCAGGCAAACACCACCAAGGGAGGCTAAAACCATTAGAAGAAAGGTTGATGGGGAATTTCCCAGTGGAAGAGGAGAAGGTGGTCACCACAACCTGAAGCCCAGCATCACTGAGAGTGGTACCATCGTGTGCCTCTTGAAGCAGTGCACTATGAAGGACATGGTATCACCTATGAGGTGTTCTTGCCAAAAAGTTCAATCTGAAATGCATCAAGCATTTAGATCGAACAGGAAATACAGAAGTTAGAGGAACAAGTTAATCGACAGCAGAAGGTGGCATTGGACAACCGCAGAACATGAGACCTTGTATGAGACGACTCACCTAGTTACTGCAGTGTCTATGGCAGAACTTCTCACGGTTGATGTGTGTCAGGACCACCAGAGGGCTTGTTAAATGTGAGCGCTGGGCCCAACACCGTAAGTTTACGATTCAGTAAGACTGGGGTGAGGTCTGAGAATCTGCATTTCTAAGTTCCCAGATGATGCTAATTTGGGGACCACACTGGTCAATGGCAGGGCTTTGTTCTGAACTAGAAGACACTTAGGTGACACCACCACATGCAACACGTGAGTCTGGTTTAGATCCTGATTCAGATAAACCAACGATACGATGACATCGTGGGTGGAGAGACAGAAAGTAGAAAGATGGCTGCCAGGAGAAATAGGGAGTTGTTTAATGAGTACAACATTTCAGTTTTGCAAGATGAAAAGAGTTCTGGAGATGAATGGTCATGGAAGCTGTACAACAATCTGAATGCACTTAACACCACTGGACACATAAAAATGGTTACGATGGTATGTTTTTATGTTACGTGTATTTTGCTACAATAAAAAACTGGAAAAAAGACATTATGTGTGTATTAGATGATATGAAAGAATTATTTTACTTGTGCTAGGTGGGATAAGGCTAAAGAGCTTATTTGAGAAAGAGTTCATATTTTTTAGATTTGCACATTGAAGTATTCAGGTAATGAAGTGACATGATATCAGAGATTTTCCTTCAAACACCTCAGTAAAAAGGTGAATTAAAGAAGCAAGTGTGATGAAAACACTTTGATAGTGATTGGATCTGATGATAGATACATGGGGATTCTTTCTACTTTTTTGCTTGAAAACTTTTATAATACAAATTTTATTTTAAGCCGGATGTATGAGTCTGTTCTCACACTGCTATAAAGATATCGCAGTGACTCGGTCATTTATAAAGGAAAGAGGTGAAATTGACTCGCAGTTCTGCGTGGCTGGGGAGGCCTCAGGAAACTTATGATCATGGCATAAGGGAAAGCAGGCACGTCTTACATGGCAGCAGGAGAGAGAGAGAGTGTGTGTCAGTGCAGGAAAAACTGCCGTTTGTAAAACCATCAGATCTTGTGAGAATTCACTGGCTATCATGAGAACAGCATGGGGAAACCGTCCCCACAACCCAATCACTCCCACCAGGTCTCTCCCTGAACACCTGGGGATTACAATTCAAGATGAGATTTTTATGAGGACAGAAAGCCTAACCATTACCAGGCATGGTGTCACATGCCTGTAATTCCAGCGTGTTGGATTGCTTGAGCCCAGGAATTTGAGACCAGCCTGGGCAACATAGTGAGACCTTGTCTCTCTAAAGAAAAAATACAAGTTAACTAGGCACGGTGCCGCAGGCACCTAAAGTCCCAGCTACTGAGGAGGCTGAAGTGGGAGGACTGCTTGAGCCCAGGAGGTCGAGGCTGCAGTGAGCCATGATCACACTACCGTACTCCAGCCTTGGTGCCAAAGTGAGACCTTGTCTCAAACATTTAAAAAACCGACCCAGAGCTACCATGAGCAAGCGGAACCAGGTATCTTATGTGCGGCCAACTGAGCCAGCGTTCCTGGCTCGCTTCAAGGAATGGGTCGGCTACAGGAAGGGGCCCACCGTAGAGACCACGAGAATCCAGCCTCAGCTCCCAGAAGAAGATGGAGTTCACAGTGACAAAGAAGATGAAAAGCCTCAAGTGGTGGTTTTGAAAAAGGGAGACCTGCTGGGCACGGTGGCTCACGCCTGTAATCCCAGCACTTTGGGAGGCCGAGGCGGGCGGATCGCAAGGTCAAGAGATTGAGACCATCCTGGCCAACGTGGTGAAACCTTGTCTCTACTAAAAATACAAACATTAGCTGGGCGTGGTGGCGTGCACCTGTAGTCCCAGCCACTCGGGAGGCTGAGGGAGGAGAATCGCTTGAACCTGGGAGGTGGAGGTTGCAGTGAGCCGAGATCGCGCCACTACACTTCATGCTGGTGCCTGGCGACAGAGCAAGACTCTGTCTCCAAAGAAAAAAAAAAAAAGTCATGAAAATTAAATCAGAAATAAAGGCTGCCAGAGCAGATGAAGAATCACCTTCAGCTGCTGGAAGAATCCTATATCGAAAACCAGTAAAGCATCCCTCAGAGGAAAAATGTTCAGGTTTAACAGGAAGCTCAAAAAAGAAGAAGCCAAATGAAGATGAAATAAATCAGGACTCAGTCCAAAAGAACTCACAAAAACAAATAAAAAACAGTAGGCTCCTTTCTTTTGACAAAGAAGATGAAAATGAGTAAGGGTAAATAGTTTGAATTTGGTCTAAAAAAAAAAAAATTAAAAACAAAGCTTCCTTTTAAATATTAACCTGGGGTGGTCATTTCCTAACTCTGGGCCTCAGTTTCTTCAACTGCAAAATGGGGATGGGGTGGTATTTGGATTAGACCAACAACCTGTACAAGGGGGTTGGCTTCCCTGAGGGGCCTGGCAAAACCCAATGGGGGTGCTTTTTAATGTCTTCCACCCTCCCCACCCCGGATTCTGACATGAGAGGGAATGATGGGGCCGGTGTGACTCCCTGGGTGAGGCTGAGGAGGGATGATCACTGGTTACAGGTGATACAGGCGGCTCAGGCGGCTGCCAGCCTGGCCCTCAAGCACATCTTAAGCCTGTCCTGGGAGAGGCTGGATCACACCTGATGAAGTTGGGGCCACAGCAAGGCCTAGGATGCCTGGGTGGGCCAGCGACAGGGCACCCCTGGTGAGACCCAAAGGAGACAGAGCTCCTCAGTCTCTCTGAACAATCCATCTTAAATGGCATAATCCACACCCAATCTCAAGTATTGATCCAAGTCAGACAGAATGCAGATGCTCAGGATGAGAGATCCTGAAAACACGGGGTCAAAAGGAACTGAGACAGAAAAGGACCCCGCACGGAGGCGAGACTAGCCCCTCATTCATGAAGTGGGCCCATCTGACACATCCTTCAGAGTAAAACACAAGTAGGCCCAAAGTGCCCACTTAAAAGAGGAGTTTCAAAATAATCCTCAGATGGCATAAAACTGGGTGCACTCACATGGATTAGAACAAATCCTTGGAGGGGTCTGGAACCTGAAGGCAGAACTGGTCAGGTGCAAAATGTAAATGTGGGATCCCTTCTTCAAATCTTAGTAAGAGTTTCAAGGCTAGGCGAGGTGGTTCATGCCTATAAACCCAGCACTTTGGGAGGCCGAGACACAGGATTGCTTAAGGGCAGGTGTTTGAGAGCAGCCCGGGTAACAGAGCAAGACCCCATCTCTACCAAAAATTAGCCAGGTCTAACATCCCACGCCTGTAGTTCCAGCTACTTGGGAGGCTGAGGTGGGAGGATCACTTGAGCCCGGGATGTCGAGGCTGTGGCGAGTTATGATTGCGCTACTTCACTCCAGCCTGGGTGATGGAGTGAGACAGGAAGAAAGAAAAGAAGAGAAAGAAAAAGAGAAAAGAGAGGCAAAGAGAAGAGAAGAGAGGTGAGGAGAGGAGAGAAAAAAGAAAGAAAGAAAAAAAGAAAAAGAAGAAGGAAGGAAGGGAAAGAAAGAGAAAGAGAGAAGGAGAGAGAAGAAAGAGAGAAAGAGAAAGAGAGAAGGAAGGAAGGGAAGGAAAGAAAGAGAAAGAGAAAGAAAGAGAGAAAGAGAGAGAAGAAAGAGAGAAAGAGAAAAAGAAAGAGAGAAGGAACGAAGAGGGGAGGGAGGGAGGGAAAGAAAGAGAGAGAGGAAGAGGGAAGAAAGAGAAAGAGAGAAGGAAGGAAGGAAAGAGAGAGAGAAAGAAAGAAAGAAAGAAAGAAAGAAAGAAAGAAAGAAAGAAAAGAGAAAAAGGAAGGAAGGAAGGAAGAAAGGTCAGGTGTGGTGGCTCACGCCTGTAATCCCAGTACTTGGGGAGGCCAAGGTGGGAGGATCATGAGGTCAGGAGTTCGAGACCAGTCTGGCCAACATAGTGAAATCCCGTCTCTACTAAAAATACAAAAAATTAGCCAGGCATAGTGGCAGGCACCTGTAATCTCAGCTACTTGGGAGGCTGAGACAGGAGAATCGCTTGAACCCGGGAGAGGGAGACTGCAGTGAGCCGAGATTGCTCTACTGCACTCCAGCCTGGGCAGCAGTGCGAGATTCTGTCAAAAAAGAGAGAAAGAGAAAAAGAGAGAGAGAGAAAGAGGGAAGGAAGGAAGGGAGGGAGGGAGGGAGGGAAAGAAAGAGAGAAAGAGAAAGAAAGAGAGAGAGAAAGAGGAAGAAAGAGAGAAAGACAAAAAGAGAGAAGGAAGGAAGGGGGAGGGAGGGAGGGAAAGAAAGAGGAAGAGGGAAGAAACAGAAAGAGAGAAGGAAGGAAGGAAAGAGAGTGAGAAAGAAAGAAAAGAAAGAAAGAGAGAGAGAGAAAGAAGAAAGAAAGAAAAGAAAGAAAGAATTTCAGAAGCTCAGGCTTTGTGTCAGGTGCACACCCCCTCGAAGCCAGCACTTCTTCCGCAGGCCAAGGGTTGAAACCCTAAGGTTGATGACTCATTCCCGACCCAGATGCTGGTGGGGGCTGGAGACCTCCCTTAGCCTCCTCTCAGTGGCTTTGGCCTCCAAGGGCTGTCCGGAGCTGCCATAGCTACATATTTCCTTCTCGTCCTGGTGGGAGGAGGAGGGGCACGCTCTGCCTCAGAGTATTCAGGGTATGGCTGATTTAGGGTATTCAGAGCAGGCGCTGGCACTTTGTAAGCTCTCCATAAATGGTGCTTTGTGGAGACACACGGCCCCTTGATTTCTCTCACAAATAGTTCTTACGGCTCCCTCTTAAAAGCCTGCAGCAGTCACTCTACTGCCGCCTGCAAGGGATGGGACCGTGAGTAAGTCATACTTCACTTCTCTGGCCCTTGGTTTTCTTGCCTGTAAAATGGGTGAGGAGACCCATCTCTCAGGCTGCCGCGATGCCTGCAGGGCGCTCAGCGGCGCCCGTGTGCCATGAACGGCATCTAGCCGCTGCTATTGCTACTCCTTTCCCACGCTGGTCAGTTTCTTCATGTGTGAAATGGACGCAGGGGAGATTGGCGGGGATGCCTTTTCCAGTCCCTCCAGGTTCTGAAAGTTCCCAATGTCTCAGAACCCCTTTCTCTCTTGTCCTACAAGTGAAGACTCTTAACAATGTAATGCTCTAAAAGCACTTACACGGTGCTGCCATGGGTTGAATTCTGTCCCCCGCAAAGAGATATGCCAAAGTCATAACCCCCAGTACCTCGGAATGTGACCTTATTTGGAGACAGGGTCTTTACGGAGGTAATGAAGTTAAGACAAAGTCATTAGGGTGGGCTGGAATCCAATATTCCTGGTGTCCCTATAGAAACGGGAAATTTGGACACAGAGACAGAAGGACGAGAACGTGAAGACACCGGGAGAACGCCAGGGGAAGATGAAGGCAGAGGTCTGGGCAATGTGTCTACAAGCCAAGGAACACAAAGATGGCCAGGAAACCCTGGAAGCCACCCAGGCACAGCAGCTGTGGCGCATGAACACAGGTGCTCGCCAAGAGCCAGACTGCTGGTCTAAGAATTACGCTCATACCTGTCCTTTGAGGTGACCGTCACCATCCTCCCCAAGGCCTCACTGCATTTGAGCTCTGGCAGGTCCAGCCCAGGGGTGTGTGCTCACCCACTTTCTACACCTCTGGGTTTAAACCCTGCTCGGAGGCCTCGGTGCGTCTGGCAGGGCAGCTCTGAGGTCTTCCCGGGGCTACATTTTATTTTGCTGTGAGCTGGAAGTTCTTGGCCTGGCTGCCCGCAGGCTCACCTGAGGCTGTGTTAAAATGCACTCTGATTTGGGGATCCCCTCCAAGAGGTTCTGCCTCAAGGGTCTGGGCTGCAGTCATGGCCTACCCCTGCCTCGCCTGCTTTTCTCTTTCAAGATTAGGAGACTTCTTCACTAGAAATGAGGGTAGTGCCTGCTGTAGCTCCTCTAGGGATCCAGATCCCACAGTCATGGAAGGGTGGAGTCATCTGTCCCACCCTTGGGTACAGATGGGGAGGCCGTGGCCCAGGCGACAGCTCCACAATCAGAGACAGGCCAAGTCAATCTCTGAGGCCTCCTTTGGGGTGCAGGGAGCCCCTGAGTGACTTGAAGGCTGTCAGGTTCAGCTGGGACACAGAAGTGTCCCTAGGCCACCACACCCCAGTATGGTGAATGCGGGGACAGAGGCAGGTAGGGGTGGGTCTCAGATCAGGAGGCATCATCAATGCGCCAGAAAAGACCTAGAGGCGCTCTGAGCTTCTGCTCTGTCCCCACTGTCTCTGACTTGTCTCACCCCTCACCCGGTGGCAGCCCTCACTGCCCACCACCACCCTGTTCCTCAGCTAGACTCGAGCGCTCAAGGTGTCAGAGCCCTAAGCCACTCACCTGCACTTAACCCTTCCACCAGCGGTGGACCCCGGCCCCCACAGCTCCTGCTCCCCGTTAGGGGGAGACCCCGTCCCAAAGAAAAAGCCATGGGAGGCAGTGGGCTGGACAGGAGCCCTACCCAAGGCCCTGTCATCACTTCTGGCTCCATTTCCTTGCCTGTCAAATGAGTGGGTAGCCGCTGCCCTGCCTTGCTTGCTGTGTTTGCATTGGAGGGTTCCTGCTGAGGATGAGGGGAGACTCTGGGTGGAGGGTGGGAAGGTCCAGTGTGAGTTGGAGTGGAGGTGGATGGGGACGCCCAGCCTCTGACCCTATTCCACTGCCCCTTCCCCAAACCTTCAGGATCTTTTCCAGCTGCTTCTGCGTGTCCACCACGATGACATTGGCACGGCAGTCGTGGGCGATGTACTGGCAGGCCTCGGGGGAGCTGGTGGTATAGATGCCAGTGACGATGCCACTGTAGGAGATCCAGGAGGATTTGCCTTAGGGCAGGTGCAGAGGGGCCACCCCTTCCCCACCCCCATGTCTGTAGCCCCCAGACCCAGAGAGCTGCCCAGCCTGGCAGGAGGGGCTCCCAAGGCACCTGAGCACCACTGTCCCTGCAGAGAGGGTGCCAGATGCAGGCTCACCAGAAGCCCCAGGGAGGAGGCAGGATGGTGGGGAGTGGGTGGGGGCTACTAAAAAGAGATAAGGACCCTCTCCTACCCCCTGCCCACTGCCAACCCACTGGAGACCCTTCCCTGCCTCCGCCACTCACCCTGCGAATACTGTGCCCACTGCCGAGAAGAACCACTCCGGGGAGTTGAAGCCGAGGATGGCCACGCTGTGGGCCCGCTCCAGGCCGAGCTCCAGGTCAAAGGCAGACAGGCCAGGTCAGCCGGGCAGGTACCGGGACCCTCACGCCCCTCTTGGGGTCCTCACCCCGACTGCAGGGGACCCTGCAGGTCCCACCCTCCCCGGGTCCACTCAGTCAGAGAATCCCCTTGGAGCAGGAGGGGTTGGTCACTTAACAGCCCTCGCTGCCCCTCCCAGGGCCTTCCCAGGGAGTCTGCCCCGCCTTCAGCCCAGCACACTGGGCTTCCAGCCTGGCCTAAATGTGATCACAAATGAAAAGCAAAAATCAAGTGCTTGGTGCATGGTAGGGACTCAGGAAACATAAGCTCAGTATGGGGCCCAGCGTGTGGTATTAGCTCTGGGCACAGTGGTGGCTTTTTTTTTTTTTTTTTTTTTTTTTTGAGACAGAGTCTCGCTCTGTTGCCCAGACTGGAGTGCAGTGGCGCGATCTCAGCTCACTGCAACCTCCACCTCCAGGGTTCAAGCGATTCTCCTGCCTCAGCCTCCTGAGTAGCTGGGGTTACAGGCGCCTGCCATCGCACCTGGCTAATTTTTGTATTTTTAGTAGAGACGGGATTTCTCCGTGTTGGCCAAGATGGTCTCAAACTCCTGACCTCGTGATCCACCCAGCTCGGCCTCCCAAAGTGCTGGGATTACAGGCGTGAGCCACCGTGCCTGGCCCAATTTTTCTATTTTTAGCAGAGACGGGCTTTCACCATGCTGGTCTCGAACTCCTGACCTTATGTCATCCACCCGCCTGGGCCTCCCAAAAGTGCTGGGATTACAAGGGTGAGGGTGGCTTTTACAGTTATTGTTCCTAAGGGCCTTGCCCAGTGGGCAGTTGGGGAGGACGCCTGTGAGGCCCAGAGCTGGCAGGCACATCTGGGCGGGGGAAAGGGTTTGCCACAGGGGCCCGCTTACCTTCAGGAAGCCCTTGGCGGCTCTGCGGGCGAGCAGGTAGTACTGGGAGTAGGAGATGTGCTCCCACTTGTCCTGGCGCTTGAAGCCCAGAGCGCTGAGGTCTCCGTACTTGTCCAGGGCCTCATAGAACATCCGATGCACAGTGTAGGGAAACTGTGGGCAGCTGGGGTCTATGCGCAGGCGCACCTGCCCATCAGCCCGAGTCGTCCACAGCGCCTCCTCTGTGGGGTGGGGAAGACCACAGCTTGGATCGTGCCCGCCTGGAGTTGTCCCCAGGGGACCCTGGTCCTGCCCTGGGCAGAACTTGCAGCCCTTCTGGTGCTGACAATGCCTTGGGTACTGGGCCTTGAGGCTGGCAGGCAAGGGTAGACTGGGGCAGGCTGGAGAGACTGCCTGGAGGAGGAGATCTGACTCAGCCTTGAAGGATGAGCAAAGTTTAGGGCTACAGCAAGGAAGAGGAGAGGAAATAACTGGAGGACAGGTTGGGGGTCCTAGAAACTCTGTTCCTTCTTTTATCCCAGCTGGAATTTGCCTCCCAAGGTTGGATAGTGGAGCTCAGTCAGATCTCCAGTTGCCTTCAGGGTGTCTGGCTTTCCCTGCCCCCTGTGAATGGGTTGGGGACAGATCCAACCAGAAAGAAGGTGAAAGCACCCAAGAGAACGACCCTCCCGATGGTCTGGAGGAGACCCAGTCTCAGGAAATCACAGTCCCTGCTCATCCTCCCTCACAAATGAGGTGTCTCATTTAGTGTTCACAGCATGGGTTTGGAGAGCCCCCGGTTGCACAGATGCGGCAGCTGTAGCTCGAGAGGTTCGGTCATTTACCCAAGGTCACACACGAAGGAAGTACAGGGTCAGGATTTGAACTCAGGTGTACCTGGTGCCGCAGCTCACACTCAGGACGTTGGCCGGGGTGCCGCCCGCCTTTAAGAGTCAGGGCTTACTCTGTGTGTGATGGATGGGGACTGAGGTTTACCACTTAGTATACAAGACTTGGGACAAGCTACTGAACCACTGAGCCAGTTTCAGGCGTAAGATGAGGACTCAGTTCTCAGGGTGGACATGAGGATTAAGACAAAGGGTGTACATGAAGAAGTTTGGCCTGTGGCTGATGCTCCATAATGCACGTTTTCCTTCTTCCCCTCTTTTCCAAGTTTGCAAAGGAAGCTTGAATGGGTGGTCTGGACCCCTGGCCCCCATGGGACTTCCTTTCCTTGGGTCAAGGGTGGTGATTCCACGGTGATGGTGGGAAGGGAGGAGGGCTGTCCAGCACACGTGGGGCTGTGCTGCCACCTGCTGGCCAGACCCACCTGGCCCATTGTCCTGTCACTTGGTCCTTCCCTGAGGAAGACAGATGGACTAGATGAGCTTGTTCCTACTCTTTGACACTCTTAGGTTGCATGCAGACTCTCAGGTTGGCAGAAAGAGGTAAAGATCTGGAGGCTGGGACAGAAGAGCCCATTCTCCTCCTGTGGAGGGCGGAAGTGGGAATACATAGCAGCCTGCAGGAAATGCAGGTGGGGCAGGAGAGGGTGACAGAGAGACGACCTTGCATACGGCAGAGGCCAAGACCTCCCAGGATGGACGTCCTTGCCACTGGCCATGCTGGGGCCAGAGCCCTTTGGTAGTGGCGTGAGTCAAGGGCCACCGAGCCCCGTCCACTCACTCCTCAGACCTCTGCAAGCCCTGCCCCATCTCCCGGGATGCCAGCCTGGCGGACCCCGCTGATCTGCCTCTTCAGAGCCTTAACCACTGCATTTTGCTAAAAGTCCATGCCCAGGGCGGAAAGTCAGGTCCACCTGGGTTCAAAAACCTTAACTCTGCCACTGCGTGCGGTGTGACTGACAAACCATTCTCTCAGCTACATCTTTGTCACCTGCAAATGCGAGGGGTTGGCGAGGACATAGGGACACGGAAGCCCTCACACAGTGCTGGTGGGAACGAGACGGTACCGCAATGTTGGAAAACAGGTTAGCAGTTTCTGAAAGAGTTAAACGTAAATTTACAGTATGACTCAGCAACTCCACTCTTAGGTATCTACCCAAGAGAAATGAAAACACGTGTCCCCATGAAGACTTATACATAGATGCTCTTCGCAGCATTATGAGTCAAAAAACCGAAACAGCCCAAATGTCCACTGACTGGGGAATGATAAACAAAATGTGGTCGTAAAATAGAATTATCTGCTCTGAAAGGAGCAAAGTGGCCCAGCGTGGTGGCTCACACCTGTCAACACAGCACTTCGGGAGGCTGAGGCGGGCGGATTATTTGAGTCCAGGAGTTCGAGACCAGCCTGGGTATCCCCATCCCTACGAAAAATTAAAAAATTAGCAGGGCATGGTGGTAGGTACCTGTACTCCCAGCTACTCAGGAGGCAGAGGTGGGAGGATCGTTTGAGTCTGGGAGGTCAAGGCTGCAGTGAGCCATGATCACACCACTGCACTCCCGCCTGGGCAACAGAGTGAGACCCTGCCTCAAAAATAAAAAATAATTAAATCAGGCTGGGCTCAATGGCTCACACCTGTAATCCCAGCACTTTGGGAGGCCGAGGCCGGTGGAGCAGCTGAGGTCAGTAGCTCAAGATCAGCCTGACCAACAAGGTGAAACGCGACTAAAAATACAAACAAATTAACTGGGCGTGGTGGCGGGTGCCCGTAGTCCCAGCTACTCGGGAGGCTGAGACTGGAGAATTGCTTGAATCCTGAAGGCGGAGGTTGCAGTGAGCTCAGATCGCACCACTGCATTCCAGCCTGGGGGATGGAGAAAGACTTGTCTCTTTTTTTTTTTTTTTTTTGAGACAGAGTCTCACTTCATCACCAGGCGCCAGGCTGGAGTGCAGTGGCACGACCTTGGCTCACTGCAACCTCTGCCGCCCGGGTTCAAGCAATTCTCCTGCCTCAGCCTCCCGAGCAGCTGGGACTACAGGCGCGCGCCACCACGTCCAGCTAAGTTTTTTGTATTTTTAGTAGAGACAGGGTTTCACCATGTTGACCAGGATGGTCTCGATCTCTTGACCTCGTGATCCGCCTGCCTCGGCCTCCCAAAGTGCTGGGATTACAGGCGTGAGCCACCGCGCCCGGCCAAGACTTGTCTCAAAAAAAAAAAAAAAAAAAAAAAAAAAAAAAAAAAAAAAAAAAAAAAAAAAAAAAAAAAAAAAAAAAAAAAAAAAAAAAAAAAAAAAAAAAAAAAAAAAAAAAAAAAAAAAAAAAAAAAAAAAAAAAAAAAAAAAAATTAAATCAAATTAAATAATAAATAAAAATATATAAAAAGGAATAAAGTACGGATAGAGGCTACAACATGGATGAAACTCAGAAACATGTTCAGTGAAAGAATCGGTGCAAAAGGCCACCAGGAAAGGCAGAAAAAATCGAAAGCAGATTCGTGGTTGTCCTGCGCTGGAGGTGGGAGTGGGGAGTGACAGTGGAACATGCACAGAGATCTCTTTGGGGTGACAGAAATGTCCCCACAGTGGACCGCAGGGATGTTTTGCAACTCTGTAAATGTGTTAAAAGCAATCAGATCGTGCACTTAAAATGGGTAAATTTGATGGCATATAAATTATAGCTCAATAAAGCTACTTAAAAAAACAGAGGGCCGGGCACGGTGGCTCACGCCTGTAATCCTAGCACTTTGGGAGGCTGAGGCAGGTGGATCACTTGAGGCCAGGCGTTAAAGACTAGCCTGAGCAACATGGTGAAACCCTGCCTTTACTAAAAATACAAAACTTTGCTGAGTGTGGTGGCGCACGCCTGCAATCCCAGCTACTTGGGAAGCTGAGACACGAGAATCACTTGAACCTGGGAGGTGAAGGTTGTAGTGAGCTCAGATCGCACCACTGCACTCAGCCTGGGCAATAGAGCTAGACTCCGTCTTAAAAAAAAAAAAGGGAATGTTGACCCCATAAAGTGGTGCAAGGATCCTGTGTGATGGCCTGCAGAGCATGCCCAGGGCCTGGCACCCAGTTGCTGCTCAGTGGCTGTTAGTTCTCTTCCCTCCCCTGGCACAGATTCCTTCTAGGCCTGGACCAGAGAAAAGGTGACTTACTCCCATGGGCACTTCTGGAAGCTCACGATCCTCTGTATTCACCTGTTCACCCAGGTTGCCAAGAAGGGCAGAGGCGAGTCTTACCATCTCCAAGCCAAACATTTTAACTTGAACACTTATAATCTCTCTTTTTTTTCTTTTTCTTTTTCTGACATGGAGTCTCACTCACTATTTGGCCCAGGCTGGAGTGCAGTGGTGCGATCTCGGCTCACTGCAACCTCTGCCTCTTGGGTTGAAGTGATTCTCCTGCCTCAGCCTCCTGAGTAGCTGGGACTACAGGCATGCACTACCATGCCTGGCTAATTTTTTTTTTTGATTTTTTGGTAGAGACTGGGTTTCACTGTGTTGACCAGGCTGGTCTCGAACTCCTGGCCTCAAGTGATCGGCCGGCCTTGGCTTCCTAAAGTACTGGGATTATAGGTGTGAGCCACCGTGCCCAGCCACTATAAACTCTTTTTTGGTTTTTGAGACAAAGTCCTGCTCTGTCGCCCAGCTTGGAGTGCAGTGTCCCTATCTCGGCTCACTGCAACATCCGCCGCCTGGATTCAAGTGATTCTCCTGCCTCAGCCTCCCGAGTAGCTGGGATTACAGATGTGTGTCAGCCTGCCTGGCTAATTTTTGTATTTTGTAGTAGAGATGGGGTTTCACCATGTCAGCCAGGTTGGTCTCAAACTCATGACCTCAGGTGATCTGCCCGCCTCTGCCTCCCAAAGTGTTGGGATTACAGGAATGAGCCATGGGGCCTGATCTATAATCTCTTTTTAATGACAAAAATATGCATACTTTTCCAAGAAATACAGAACAATTTAGCAGTCTGCGATAGAAAAAGTGATAGGCCCTCTTTCTACAAATATACATACAAGGACTTAGGTTTTATTTTGTTGTTGCAATTGCTTTTTATGAAAAAAAAAAAAAAAAAAAAAGGTGGCGGGGGAGAGATCATATTATTAATGTGTTAATCACAGGTTGCAAACCCAAAATTCTCATGGGACCAGGTGGGTGGTGTATCAGCATCAGAGTAAAAAATGTGTAGTACATAATAAATGAATGAAGTGGCCCAGGATTTGCAAGAAGAAACCCAGAGGCAGTCTTCTTTTCCCTCTCATTTTCCCTGAGACACATGGCCCTTGGACTCCACTTTTTGTTCTCTGCTTTTGATAGAGACATGAAACAGTGAAATATTTTTCTCTTTTCTTTCTTTCTTTTTCTTTTTTCTTCCTTCCTTCCTTCCTTTTTCTTTCTCTTTCTTTTCTTCCTTCCTTCCTTTCTTTCTTTCTTTCTTCTTTCTTTTTCTTTCTTTCTTTCTTTCTTTCTTTCTTTCCTTTCTTTCTTCTTTCTTTTTCTCTCCCTCCCTCCCTCCCTCCCTCCTTCCTTCCTTCCTTCCTTTTTTTCACAGGGTCTCACTCTGTCATGCAGGGCTCAAAAGATCCTTCAGCCTCAGCCTCCTGAGTAGTTGGGACCACAGGTGCACAGCACCAGCTCAGCTAATTTTTTGTATTTTTGGTAGACACGGGGGGTTTAGCCATGTTGCCCAGGCTGGCATCGAACTCCTCAGCTCAAACAATCCTCCTGCCTTGGCCTCCCAAAGTGCTTGGATTACAGGCATGAGCCAGTGTGCCTGGCCATATTTTTCTATTATACGAAAAACTACAGGCCAAGTGCAGTGGCTCATGCCTGTAATCCTAGCATTCTGGGAGGCCAAGGCAGGAGGATCACTTGAGGCCAAAAGTTCCAGACATCCTCGGCAATAGAGACAGACCTGGTCTCTATAAAAAGTAGATCCTGTCTCTACAAAAAATGAGCCAGGTGTGTGAAGTATGTAAAGTAATGTGTATGATAATTAGATTGATTTAGCCATTCTACAATGTATACATATTTTTTAACAACATGTTATATACAATAAATGTGTATAATTTTTGTCAATTTAAAAAACAAAGGTTTTTTTTTTTTTTTTTGAGACAGAGTTTTGCTCTGTGCCCAGGCTGGAGTGCAGTGGTGCAATCTCAACTCGCTGCAACCTCTGCCTCCCAGGTTCAGGCCATTCTCCTGCCTAAGCCTCCTGAGTAGCCGGGACCACAGGCATGTGCCACCACGCCCAGCTTGTTTTTGTATCTTTACTAGAGATGGTGTTTCACCATGTTGGCCAGGATGGTCTCGATCTCTTGACCTCGTGATCTGCCCGCCTCGGCCTCCCAAAGTGCTGGGATTACAGGCATGAGCCACTGCGCCCGGCCAAAAATAAAGTTTTTTAAAAAGGAAGAAAAGCTGCAGTGCAAGGGCAATGATAATTGTACCGACTCCAGTCTGAGCATCAGAGAGGCAACAGGGAGCGGCTGTGATCCACAGCGGACTGGGAGGTGGGAGAACACACGCTTCATCCAAACGGTGGCTGCCCCTCGACTCTAGGATTTGGTACCCAGTAGGAATGGACACCAGGAGTTACCAGAAATCTGGGTGTTTATGTTTTAAAGAGATTTAATAATCTTCATTTAATTTTTTTGAGACAAAGTCTTGCTCCGTCGCCCAGGCTGGGGTACAGACGCATGATCACAGCTCATTGGAGCTTCCAATTCCTGGGCTCAAATGATCCTCCCACCTCAGCCTCCTAAGTAGCTGGGACCATCGGTGTATACCACCATGCCCAGCTGCTTTTTTTTATTAGTAGTATTTTAGTAAAGACAAGGTCTTGCTGTGTTGCCCAGGCTGGTCTTAAACTCCTGGTCTCAAGCAATCCTCCTACCTTGGCCTCCCAAAGCACTGGGATTACAGGTGTGAGCCACAGCGTCACCTGTCCAGCCAAATATATGTTTAAAGTCATATGAATCACATCAAAGCTAGCATCGGCCAAATCATCCATCTTTAGCGTTGGTGATATTAACATGCGTGCTGTGTGGCTGCGTGCCGTCCCTCCCCATGGCTGGGTCCTGCACAAGCTGCTCACCACTCTCCACTGAAGGACGTGCACCTGCTAACCAGCCTCCAGCCCTCCTTCTAGGCTTAGATTATTAGAAGGAGCTTTACCGGATCAAGAGAAAGCAGTGTTTAAAATCTTGATGGACAATTTGGACAGAATTCTTCACCTAATGTCTCCTCTCCCGTTAGCTGCATGGTTCTGTCTTTTTCCTGTTTCCTCTCTCATGGAGCCTACACTTTTCTGTCAGGTCATCTCACATCCTTCTTGGAAGGAGGGAAGGAGGCATGGGAAGGGAAGGAAGGTTTGTAGGTCTGCAAGGTCAGTCTCCCTATTAGCCCAGCTGTTTTACGACAGGGACAAGAGCCCTCGCCCTGGACGACCCCCAAGGGTGACAAGGACCGCTGGCCAGCTGCATGGCCCAGCCTTTTGTCTGCACATGCTCAGCTGAGCCAGCGGGACCTGTCTGAGCCCCTAGACCTGCCAGAAGAGGAGATCCTGGTGGGAAGGGGCGGCCCCTGCCCTCGCTGAGGCCCCAGTCGTCTCTTGCTTACTGTTTACTGAGCCCCTGCCATGCATCATGTCATTCTTTGCCCATCACCACTGCCACCTCCCAGCTGAAGAGTTGAGTGGCAGAGCTGGCATCCAAGCCCCCCACAGTTCCACACCAAGTTCTGTTCCTATGAGGGGTGCTGCCTCTCACGGCGGACTTCAAGGAGGACCCCGGCACCACACCTCCCATCTCCTCTGGGAAAGAACTATCATGCCTCCTGCCAAGTTCAGTGCCGGGCTTCGGCTGGGTGACCTTGAGCAGCCATGACCTCCAGACACGGGCCTTTCCCTACATTCCTGAAGCTCCCAGAGTGACCTTGCTAAATAAACCCAGGTCTGCCCTGCTCAAAAGCTTCCGACAACCATTACTGATCACAGGGAGATGTCTATACTATGGCTTCTGAAGCAGGCCCTCCCCAGGGGCTCGCTGACGTTTCCCAGCCTCCACACACATACACCTTACAGCCAACCTGAACCGCTCCCAGTTCCCTTTGGCTCTCGCCTCTGTGCCTTTGCCCGTGCTGTGACTCTGCCTGCCATGCCATTCCCTTCATCACATGTCGACACTTTACTGCCCTTCAAGGACCACGTGCTGCCTCTTCACTGGAGATCCCCACCCTCGAGCCTAATGGAAGATGGAGTCATGGTTGGGGCTGCCTCTCCCACCAGCCTGGAGCCCCGGAAGTCAGGTTCCCTCCTCTCTGTGTCCTGGCTACCAGTAGCAGCCTGGCCCTGAGCAGAAACCAGTGGGAAGAATGGGCTGACTTCTGTCCCACCCCAGTCCCAGGAGGGCTGGAGACCCAGCGACTGTGTGTCTAGAGGACCCTGGCTTCGTGTCTCCCACCTCACCCTGGCGCCCAGGGTGGTCGATGAGGAGGCAGGACACATTGCTGCCTAAGCGCAGAGAGACATGGGCTCACAGAGCAGGTATCTGCCCAAGCTGGGCACGCAGGCTGCTTTCCCATCCTGCACCCCTGAGAGACCCAGATAGGGCCTGCCCTGCTCAGTGGCCTCAGCCTTGGGTGCCAGCTGCCAAGCTCACTCCTGCCCTTGAGAGCTGAAAGAAGGGAAGACAGACGTATCTCCTAGCCTGGGGTCTGCAGTCCTCCCCCTCTTCTCACGTCCATGTGTTCCCACCTCTGGGGAGATCAGGACAGCCAAGCTGAGATAATGGGGTGGTAGGAGTCACAGCACAGTGAGTAGGGTGCGTGGAAGCAGGCAGCGGCAACAGGGCAGGGAGGAGCTGAATTGCAGCAATGCGGGGTGTCACGTGAGCAGGGAGCCACGAAGGTCCATTTCTCCCCGTTCCCTACTGACCTCTTTCTAAGTTTCTTTTTTTCCCTGCCTTTCCTCGTGATAACGCATATCTCCTGAAGCCACGAGAACTCACCTCCTAAAAGGAAATAACCTGAAGCAGCAAAGATATAATCAGGCAGGCAGACGGACAATACCCACTGTTAGGAAGGTACAGTGCAGTGCAGAACATGAACGGATTACAGCTTTCTTGGGTAATTGACAAGATATATCCAAGGGCTTAAAACAAGAATATGCTTGCACTTAGCAATCATACTTTTAGGAAGTTACTCAAGGGAAGCAATCAGAGACATGTCCAGCAAGAATGTGGAGATAGATATCTGTACAGCTCTGTGTCTATTAGCAAAGCCATTGCAAACAAGCTGAATGTCCACAGGGGCCGAGTCTCCTATTCTGTTCATTATGGCAGAGCCATATCATGCGTTCCTATGCAGCCATTAAAATGAAGTACTAAAAGAATATTTAATGACATACGGAAATGTTCGCGGTATAACACTGAGTGAAAAGAGGACAAAAACGTGCATATAGAAATGCACAGACCACACTGAGAAGATCTGTGCCAACACATTATTATTAAAAGGCTTAGCACATTGTGGGTGTTCAAGACATCTCTGTCCAGCCTTTGGACCTAGACTCTGAGCTTCTCGTGCAAGCACTGAACTTGCAGGAAGTGTTTGCTGAAAGAATAAATCAAATGAAGCATGCGATGCCTCTAGCGGCATCAGGAATACAGGCAGAGACGTCAGCCAGATCGGTCATCTTGGGAAGTGGGGCCAGGGAGTTTCCACACACAGCATATCAGAAGTAGACGGTGCTTTTACAGGTGAGAAAACGGAGTCCCAGAGGGGACAGGGATGGCCAAGGTCACAGCAGAGTTAGGGGCAGAGCTGGGATGACACCTCGGTCAGTCCTGGCAGCTGCCTCGTGTCAGCAGCTGGGGGCTGTTTAGTGAAAGGAAGCTTGGGAGTCCAAAGTCGACTCTCTGGATGGTGTCGGGGTGGAAGAGAGTGTGCCCAGTCCCCTGACTCTACCACCTGCTGGGCAGCTCAGAACCAAGCATGCGGGAGGGATGCGAGTGGGCCCAGGTGTGCTGTGGCATCGCTCAGCCTGCCTCTCTGCCTCTTTCCCGTGGGTAGGGGACACTCAGGAAATCAGGATGAGTTGCCAGTCCTTAAAGTAGTCCCCGTCTCCCCTCTGTGCCCCATCAACAGGGCACAACCGTCAGCTCTGTCCCATGCCCAAACTAAGATCCCTGCTACAGTAACTGCCAGGACACAATCAAGGTCTCTGTTGCCCAGCAAGGCACCCAGATCCCAACAGGAGCTGACTCCGAAGGGCAATCAGTGACTCTATCTAGAGCACACTGGAGAACCCAGCCAGCTCACAGCCTGCTGCCAATCACCGCCAGCGCAGGGCTCGCCCACCAGGCGCCAAGTCAGCAGAGAGCTGGCGGTGGGCTTTCCCAGGCAAGGCTGGCACTCCCTGCCGCCTCCCCCTCCCTCTCCTGCTTCCTCCCTCTGCCACTTATCTTGGCCTGACCCTGGCTTGTGTCTTATCAATCCACCCTTTATGCTGGGGGCTACTGGGCAGGCAGGGAGCTGTGTTCTCTGGGGTTCTGGAATAAAGGCGTCTAAAGAGCTGAGGCAGTCACTCAGTTAGCTGGGAAGGAGGAAAACACAAGAGCAGAGGGTGGGAGGCTGGGCCTGTTTTCTGTGGTCTGTGGGAAAGGCTGCAGGAAAGGGGCCGATTGTGCAGATGGAGGAAGAGGTGGTTCTCAGGCTTGGGACAGATCTCTGAGAATGGTCCTGCAGGGCGCTGACCCCAAAGGCCCTCCTCCAAAGGCCAGGCAGGGACCAGCCCCAGGAGGGCCCCTCTCCCCCCACGGAACCCCGTACCGAGGGCCAGCCCAATGCAAGGCACTCTTGGGGATACAGAAGAGGAAGAGGCCACACTGGCCTCAGAAAATGACGAGAGAGAAGGGCAAAACCTAGGACAGAAGGGCGTGTCGGATAGTGCCTCTGTGCCCGAGCAGAGAGGACCCTGCTGCTGCCAGTCCCAGCCTTCTCCATGGGGACTCAAGAGCTCTGAGTTCTGGCCACCAGAGCAGAGCGACCCTGGGCAGATCCCTGGTCTCCCTGGGCCTCAGTTTCCCCATCTGAATTACAATTGAGATGGACAAGATGTTCTCTACGTGTCCCTCCATGGGCATTGTTTTAGCTTTTTAGTCCTGCCTCCAGGATTCCACTTGTCCAGGCCTGGTGGCCTGGACCACTGCGGTAAGAGATCCAAGCCAGGCTTTGCCTGCCCCTGTAAAGGTGACCGTGCTCAGCAGATGCATAGGGGACCTCAGGCTGGGTCTCCATCCGCTAGAGAGAAGCCAGGTCTGAGCCAGATCTGGCCAAGAACTAGGGCATCCCAGCCAGGGGCTATGGGTTGACCTGACCCAGACCTGCCCCAGATGGCAGGGTCCCAGGCGGGGACACCCAGGCAGTGTCTGAGGCTGTTGGGTGGGTGCCTTAACCCCATGGAAAACATTTCCCTAAGGACCCCCAGAGGTTTCGCTGGTTTTGGCTGGCAGGGCCGGGATTACCACCTGTTTCCAGATCACGGAGAAGGAATTACCTTCACTCATTCACTCTGACCCTTCAAAAGTCTTTCCTGCCAGCCCCCACCCCCATCCCCATCAGAGACTGTGGGGACAGCCAAGTCCTCTAACTCCCACTATCCCAACGGCCTCCTCCTGCCTCAGACTGTGAGCTTCCTGAGGACAAGGGTCCTATGGGGCCTCTTTCTGGCTCCCTAGTTCATCGCTCCAGCCTGAAACACCACCCCCTGTGACATTTGGGAAGGGTGGGAGTGACAAACGGAGGGAGGTCCAGCAAATCCCTTGACCCACGAAGGGCTTCACTGGGCTGGAGACCAGCGGAGCTGAGCACCTAGCTTCCCAATCACAAAAGCTCCCCCGGGGGTGTGGAGCTTCCTAGGAGGAGGGGTGTGGAGCCAGGCCTGGGCAGCGGCTCCAGCCACTTCGCCTCGGCACGTGCCCTCCCCGTGCCCTCCCCTCTCTGGTCTCGATGCCGCCTTTCTCCAGCTGGGCTTCATGCTGCATCTAGAAACGCCTAGAAAGTAAAAAGTAACGTGTCTCCAGGGCCCAGCACAAGGCTGCCTTTGTGTGAAGGTCAGATTCCAGTGCTCTGTGGCCCGGCTTCGTGCAGCTGCTCCTGGGAGTATAGCCAGTGGGGCAGCTCAGAGCTCAGCCTGGGGACCAGAGCTCAGGGCCTCAAACTTTTGGGGAACTCAGAGAGACCTGGGAGCCTCTGAGGACTCCAGAGTGAACCTTGATTCCTGTGTACAAGACTCCCAGAGCTCCTCAGAGGGGCTGCCAGGGTCTGCAGTTAGATAGAAGGGAGGTGGGGGCTGACCAGACCTGGAGGGGTCAGACCTGGGAGACCAAACTGCACAGTGCTGTCTAGGTCCCCAAGATGCAGTGTGGCCAGTTAAGAGTTCCACCTTTTACCAGCTGTGTGACTCTGAGAAAATCACTAACCCTCTCTGAGCTCCATTTCCTCTACCAAATGGGAATGATACATGTGCTTTTCTGCTGCTGATATGACAATAAAATGAAAGAATACAAGAAGGTTCCTTAGCACAGGGCTTGGCTTTACTTATTCAGGGCACAGCCATGTGGGGAAGGAGGACTGTAAGCTCTCCTGATCCCACAAATCCCTCCTCCCCAGCAGTCTCTGATAGGGATAGCTGCCTTTTCTCACTCTTTTCAAAAGTGCTTTGTGAAAGGGCAGCTTCAACATCCCTCCCAAGCTGTGCCAGCCCCAATCCCCCTTCCTGTACAGAGACTAGAGCCCAGAGCTCCCAAGCTTCTGGGGACCTGTCTGTCCTCAGACTGGGGGTTCTTTGAGGGTAAGAAAGAAGATTGTGCATCCCAGTCTCCCTCACAGCCCAGCACACAGGATGGAGGATCCGGGGCACGCCCACCTCGGCCATCCCTGCCAACTTCCCAAAGTCCTGATATACTAAAGGAGCCTTGGCACCTCCCTGCAGTTGCCCACCCAGTCCCTGCCTCTCCACCAAGTCCAGGGCCTTCTCCATGTCCCCCATCTGGCCCCTGGCTGCACGGGTGCTTCTACCCCAGCCCTGTCTGCGGGGACCCTCTCTGGAACTCCCTCCCCCGCTTGTCTAAAACCTGTCCACGCTGCGTGTCTGCCGCTGCAGAGCTGCCAGATGACAGCCGTTCAGATGAAGCCACGGAGGCCCACAGGGCTGGGGATTATGTGTTTCTCCCTGGGGATGCCAGGTGCTTTTCAGGGGCTCCAAGGCACACGGAGCCTCCCCCACACTGGCTCCCTTCCCGCCCCTCGAATTGCAGGAATGCCAGTGCCATCACTCACTCTCGGGGCGTGCTTAGCTGCCGGGCTTTGCTGTGGCTCAGGCCCCTGGTGCCAACACCCGGTCTTTGAGCAACCCAGAGAAGGGATCACAAAGTCTGGATCGTCTGAGCCAGCTGGTGGGACTTGTCCCGGGTGGCTCAGCAAGTCAACGAGATGCCTTGGAATCCTGGGAGGATGAACATGGGAGGTTCCCTGGACCCAGCTGGCCCTGTCCCTGGCCTCCCTCCGGTGCCTTTCAAACCATTCTCAGAAACCAGTTGGTCCTCTTCTTGGCCCCATCCTCTCTCCTTTATCTCTGAGGCGGGGGCGGGGACACGAGAGGAAAGGCCAACCCCCACAGCTCAGGCCAGATCCCCGCCAAGGCCCCCTGAGACACTCGGCCTGGGGGAGGGGCAGCTTCCTTGCTGGGTACCTATGGTTTTCTTTTCGTTTTACAACCTCGGTTGTTGCTACAGTGTTGTTGTGCAGCCGATAAAAGTGCACAAAAGCTGTATTATTATTATTTTGATGACTCTTCAGAGTAAATAACTCTGCCTTCCTTAAGGCACAATTATCTGATGGTAAAGATCAGGAAAAGAACACGTGATGTTTCAAGCCTCCAAAACAAACTTTTCTAGCATGCAGCCATCTGCCTGCCCCTCACCCCAGTTAATCAGGCCCCAAAATCCCAAGGCATTGTTTATTTGGGCTTTCTCCTGTCCTTCAGCCACGCTGTGCTGGAGATCCGAGTTCCCAAGGCCTGGCCCCCAATGATGTCCTAGCTGTCTCTCTCCTTCCCAAATTTCTTGAAGAAAAAAATCTCCCACCCCCATTGCCTTCCATCACACCTGGCCCTGGTGGTGGCCATGAGGGAGGGGGCTTGGTGGGGGTCCCTGGGAGTGTGGAGAGCAGCAAGATCCCCAGCTGCTCCTCCCCGTATCTGTGTGGTGGTCCCCCCCCACTCCTCCAGCACACCCAGCACATCGTAGTTTCATGCTCTACCCCACCCGCAGGCCCCAGCTGGCTTACCTGGAGCGTCCCACTGGGCCTTGTGCGCCTTCTCTGGCACAGAGAGCTCGAGAGCATGGTTCAGGGACTCCTTGGAGAGCGGCTGCCCATCGGTCAGTGGGCTGGGTTGGTGGAGGGACCTGGAAAAACATTCATTAGAACATGGGGGACTGGCCTGGGCTAGGGGACTCTGGCCTGGCACACATCTCAGGACCCTCAGGGGCCACTGGCATCTCTGTCTCCTGTACATGCTGGGGCCATCCACAGAGGAGGCCCCAGTGGGAGTCAGGGTATAAGACCTCAGTGGTTGTAGGGGCTGACCCTGCCCCCACCCAGCCTCCCTGCAGGTTCTGAGGGCTCGGGAGGAAGAGGAGTCCAGCCCTGCTGTGCTCCATGTCACCGTGTGACCCTGGGCAAGTTCATGCCTCTCTCGGGGTCTCAGCGTCCCCACCTGGACGAGGAAGGGGCTGAGGTCTGCACTGGAGGATTCTGAACCCCACTCCTGGAGAGGGTAGGCTTTGGGGGCGGGGGTGCTCCCCGTCACTCCCTGCACCCACCAGTCCGCAGCCATGGCCTGAAACTCTGAGCGGAGCTGCAGGTACTCCTAGGGCTCTCAGGAGTCCTATTCAGGCCCCCAGTGAGGGCCTCCCCTCTTCCATGCGCCTGTGAGTGCGCCCCACGTCTGCTCTCTCCATGGAGAAGACAGGAGACCGGAGGGCCGGTGCTTCCCAGCTTCACTCCCGGCCCAGATCCCCTCGCCTCCCAGGCATGGTGACTTGGCTAAAGGGTCTCTCCTTCTGGCCAGCCCATGAGTTTCCTGAGTTTCTGGGCTTTGATTACCATCTCAGCCTGACTGCCCTTTAGCACCACTTTTCCTCGGGGTTCACCTGGCCAGACCTCAACTTCCTAGATGGCTGAGCTAATGGATTTCCGTCCACACTTCAAGACCGCACAGAGTCGCAGGATGACACAACTCCAGAGACACATTTCACAGTCAACAACTATGTAAAGCAGAATCCGCTGGAGTTGTGCAGCGTGCAACCTGCGCAGCTGGTCACAGTGTCCCTGAGGGTAGGGCCGAGGCTCCAGGGAGTCCTGTGTGTCTGTCAGTCAGGGTGGGGCTGGTGCACCCCCGCCCGGCTCCCAGGAAGCCGGGTCAATTACCT
This sequence comes from Alouatta palliata, assembly GCA_004027835.1. Taxonomy (NCBI): domain Eukaryota; kingdom Metazoa; phylum Chordata; class Mammalia; order Primates; family Atelidae; genus Alouatta; species Alouatta palliata. The sequence continues at coordinate 62,758 of PVKV010008641.1, forward strand.
GCTTCTCACACACCGCCTGACTCCTTGTCGGCACTGCAGGTTCCGAACAAAACTAAGTTTGTGAACACAGCCAGGCCCACCTGGCGGCAGTCTGTTTAAGAACCTGAGATGGGTTTTAAAGCGAAAGACATCAAAAGGTTATGAAGGGAGGGGGATGGGGAGGAGGGGGATGACTGGGGAACCCAAATGGCGCTGTTCTTGGGAAATCTGTGAGCCAGGCCTGGGCCACCGGGCTGGAGCAGCCCTTCCACTGCTGTGGCGACCCGCACCAGGGAAGTGGTGGAAAAACTGAAGAGATGGCAAAGCGTGCTTCTGGGGCGAGGTCTCCTGCGCTGGGCAGATAGAGGCGCCTGAATGTGGCGGAACTCGTCCCACTGACTTTGGGTCCTTGGTTAGCGCTCTCTGGGACAGGCAGGTAGAAACGGCTTCCACTTTGGGCTGCAGTGTTACCAAACGGCCCCTGAGCTCTGGGTTCAGGCAGTGACGGCCAACGAGAGACACGCACGCAGCGAGGCTCAGGGGCCCGCCCCGTGATCATCTGGGGAAGACTGCGAACTTGGTAGATGCCCCTGCCCCATCTCGGCCTGTGTTCTCAGAAGACGGTAGACAGCACCCCAGGTTAGAGTTAGCAGCTGTCATCCGCCTCTGAGATCACCAGCCGGGCGGCCACCTCCACATCAGCCAGGCAGGACACTGTCCTGGGCTGTCACGTCCCACCGTCTGCACTGTGTCGTCACAAACAAACCTGCTTTTAAATCCTCCTCATTAAAAGGTACGGGCAGCATTTCTGTCCGCACAATAAGATGAGTGTAAACAGGTTCTGGCTTTAAAATAACTACACAAAGACTAAATGAAAAGACAGTCGCCGAAGGAGACCAAGGGTCAAGCGTACTCATCGTGATCAGAACCTTCTGTTTGTAGGGAGGGTGAGGCTATTGGAATCACCTTCTCGCTGTGGGCGGGTGCTTTTTCCTGGAGGGCCAGCACCCAGCGTCAGATTCCTTGCTGCTCAGACACTGATCTTGTCCAGCAATCGTTCAATGAGAGGGTGGCCCCTGGCCCTCTCCAGCATCTGTTTAACGAGAACCCTTTTCTGCTCCCTGCAGCTGGCCCAAGGCGCTTATTCAACTCTCTATGCCCTATGCTTACAGAATTTGGGGTGCATGATTAAGAGAATATGAAAACCTAATTTTCCAAATGAATTAAGCTTGATCTTTTCCTTACTAGGGGCTTTGAAAGGTAGTTCCTTTAAGGAGATGTCATCTGAAATAGAATGTGCTAAACTCCGGTAGGTTTTTCCTGCTCACTCAGGGTTATAGCTAGTAACAGGATTTCCTGACGTGACTTGTCACACAGAGAAGCAAGTGAAACTGCTGGGGCCATCTGCCTGTGCTCGTCGTGACTGCTGTCTCACACCTGCTGTTGGTAATGGTTGCCTTTCAGTTTTTATTTTCTATGTATGTATGTATTTTTGAGACGGAGTCTCGCACTGTTGCCCGGCTGGAGTGCAATGGTGCCATCTCAGCTCACTGCAACCTCCGCCTCCCAGGTTCACGTGATTCTCCTGCCTCAGCCTCCCGAGTAGCTGGGATTACAGGCGCCTGCCACCATATCCAGCTAAATTTTTTGTATTTTTAGTAGAGACGGGGTTTCACTATGTTGGCCAGACTGGTCTCGAACTTCTGACCTCATGATCTGCCTGCCTCGGTCTCCCAAAGTGCTGGGATTACAGGCATGTGCCACCATGCCTAGCCGTATTTACTGTATTTGTTTATTTATATTTTGCAGACAGGGTCTTACTCTGTCGCCCAAGCTGGAGTGCAGGGGTACAATCACCACTCACTGCAATCTCCTGGGCTCAGCACTGCTCTCCTCTCAGCTTCCCGAGTAGCTGGGACTATAGGCCCATACCACCAAACCTGGAGAAATTTTGTATTTTTAGTAGAGACAGGGTCTTGCTATGTTGCCACGGCTGGTCTCCAACTCCTAGGCTCAAGTGATCCTCCCGCCTTGGCCTCCCAAAGTACTGGGATCGCAGGTGTGAGCCACCATGCTCGGCCGTTTTTCAGTTTGTAATCCTCTCCTAGGTGACTAGCCGTCGAAGTCTGTTGCTAAAGTCTTGCTACTTTCAATGTGCTGGCTTCTAGCCACTCATCTCACTCCTACATTCCCATTTCTTTTTGTAACAGAATAGGAAACAAAACAGCCAAGCTCGTTAGAACCGTAGGTTACACAGGAGGACACGTTCCATGATGGACCTATCACGTGTTCCTCGAAGAAAACCAGGGAGCTGCCCCTACTCTGTTTGACTCCTCAAAAGCATTTTGGGCCCTTCTCCTGACTCCTGCTGTTGTTCTAGGAAGGACAGGTGGCTGCAACTGACCTACAGGTGAGTTGACGCTGCTGTCGTCATGTTCATCACGAGCGCCCCGAACGTGACTAACGTGTTACTCCCATCATTCTGGAAAATTATGCTCCTCCTGGAAGGCAGCACTCCAGAGGCTGGCAGAAGTCACCTAACATGATCGAATGACGATAATGGCGGGAGAATGGCCTGAGGAGGCTGAGTGGCTTCTGTCTGCATTTTGAATTCCCAGGAGGAAAAAGCCTACAAGGACGGCCCTCTTTCACCCAGAGGAGGACAAGAACTGTTTTCTGCCCTCAGCTCGCATAAGCACACTTGAAACTCATTGCCTTGCTCTCCTTTCACAGAAAACAAACAAACAAAAGAACTGTATCAGCACCTACCCAGCACCATGGGAGCAAGGGCGTGTTTGGGCAGATATGATGTAAGATGTGTGTGAGGGTGCAGAGGAGCCTGGCAGCGTCTGCACTACGCCTTTCTCTTAACCGTCTCTTGGTGGGTCGATGTCTCCTTACTCTTTCTACCTTGCCAGAGGAGCTCATGGGGACCGTCTGAACACAGAGCCTCCCAAGCCTCCTTCAACTCCTCCTCCAGGAAGCCCTCCTACATTTCCCCCAACACCCTCTCACCCCTACGGCCCTTGGACACTCAGGTTTGGGCTCTGACAGCCACACGTGGCTTGAGAGCTGGGGCCACTTCTGATTCAGCTCTGTCCTCTGCCCGTGAGTTCTCACTGTTGGAGCTCAGTATACGTTGATTGGACCTAACCCTTCTCAAGTTGTCACTATGTGTGTGACACATAAATTGAAGAGGACCCTCATTTCCCAGGTGAATGCTTCATGGATGAGGATCCATTTCCTATTTATTTCTGTTGCTCTTTCTTCTCACTCAGCCTTCAGCAACGAGACCACTCTCATGTATGCAGTAGGTGCTCCATGAATGCTTTCTTGAGACAGGGTAACATCGAAGTTCACCAGTCCGTCTGCCTGCCTGGGCTCAGCTGACTTTACTAGCTGAATTACCATGGCCGAGTCACGGTTCCTCTCTGGCCCTCAATTTTCTGCCTGTACCCACGGCTACTGCAAAGAGAAGGTGGTATAGAAGTGCTTAGTAGCCGGGCGCAGTGGCTCACGCCTGTAATCCCAGCACTTTGGGAGGCCGAGGCGGGTAGATCACAAGGTCAAGAGATCGAGACCATCCTGGTCAACATGGTGAAACCCTGTCTCTACTAAAAATACAAAAATTAGCCGGGCATGGTGGCACGTGCCTGTAGTCCCAGCTACTCGGGAGGCTGAGGCAGGAGAATTGCTTGAACCCAGGAGGCGGAGGTTGCGGTGAGCTGAGATCGCGCAACAAGAGCGAAACTCCGTCTCAAAAAAAAAAAAAAAGAAGTGCTTCGTATATACTCAGCTCTCGTCATTATTACTCATGAGCTTTCATGGAGCTTTCGGGGAGCAAGAAGAAAAAGATAATTTGGCAAGATTGAGAGGGTGACCAACAGAATAAAAAACCCCAAACCCGAGTCTGGGGGTCCAGGTTCCCTGCCAACTACTTTCCCTGGGAGACTGTCTGGGGGCTGGGAGGCGGGAGACGGTGGGTTCCTTCTTCCTTACTCGGTCCTCAAGATGCACCTGGCAGACCTGAGCAGGAGCACCTCTGGCATGGTGCTTAGGGGGAGGCTGCCGTCTGTGAGCTTGCCCGGGAGAGAGCCGGAACCTCAGAGAACGTGTCACGGAGTCCCCCCGGGGGAGCCACAGCAGCTTCAGAGAGGCCCAGCTCCACCGGACCGCCCTGCAACAGAGATACAGCGTGAGTCACCGCCGGCAGCCTGGCTGGGTGAGGGGACACCTGCCCTCCTTCCTCGGCATGACTCATCTGCTCCTGGGGTGGGACACCCCACTGTAATTTACGGCTTGTAAGCCCACACCCTCAGATTCAATGGAGAACAACACATGCCTTGCAGGAGGTGGCTGCCTTGGGGCCGTAGTCCCCATTCTCCAAGGCCACCTGATGAGCAAATAAATCAAATCTCCAGGACTCCTGCTTTGCAGGGACTTCTGGCTGCCACTCACCAGCCTCTCGGTCACTTCTGGCAGTTCTCACCTCTCTGTGCTCAGTGGGCAGAGCAGAACTGACTCCCCAGTGGCTGGAGAATGTTCTCCGTGGAAGGTGTTCTGTAACTAGCTCCCCACATCCTAAAATCCCCAAACAGGGGGAAGAGCAGCGCCTCCTCCAAACCCCGCAGTGCTGGACACACCGGCCTGTGCACAGCCTGACGCTCCCAGTAGCAACCACGTAGCCTGATGGGGAGCTTCACGCCGGCCTCCCCATCTCCCTGCACAGCGGACCCCACGCGCCCTACTTCTCCTTAGTCTGCATGACTTCCTCACCTCAAAGATCAGGCCTCTGGCAGCTCTCTCCTAATTCCCAATTCCCAGCCTGAAGACTCCTGCAGAGGACTCACGGTAGAGGGTGTGCCTGGAGGTCGGGCTGCCCCAGGGTGCCCACCTTCCTCCTTCTTGCACCTGGCAGGCACAGGACTCAGCATCCCCTCTGCTCCCTCAGCTAAGGCATGCTGAGTATGTGAGCCAGCGGCCGTGAATGCCCCAGGTTCTGGGTGATGAGGCCGTGGGGTTGGGCATAAGTGGGGACCCGCCCCAGCCCGCCCTGGGGCTGTCGTCGAGGTGTGGCCCCAGATACCTCTGACCTACATGGCACGGACTCCAGCTGCCCACCTGTGTGGCTCTTAGGTAAGAAGGGCGGCAGCAGGAGAGGGACCTGCCAGTCCGGGCACGAGAGACGGTTTGCTGCCCATCATCCTTGGCAGAAGCCTTGGGAGACATAGTTCCTGCCACTGGGTCCTCCAGGGCTGGGCGAGAAGCTTGTCTTTTTGTTTGATTTGTTTCCTTACTAAGCACATATACTATGTCGAACGCTTTGCGTTAGCTCCTCCCATTCTCTCCACGGCCCTGCAGAGTGGGTTATATTAATAGTCACATTTTCCGAAAGAGGTGATGGAACTCTAGACTTGCTCAGTGTCATCCGGGTAGCAAGAGGCAGACCCAGCATCGTGACGCCGGGACTCCATGCTGGCTCTGGAGCCGGGATGCTATGTACACAAGGTTCACCCAGTATGTGCATGTCATAAAACTCAGCCAACCACTTCAGCTCCCCATCCCCTCCGGAGAGCCCCTATTCCATGGTAACAAACGTCCCTGCACCTTGCCCTGTGCCTTCTAATACCCCCTCCACCCTTCACCTCCTCCTTCACTACAGGGACTAGCAGGTTTGTGGCAGCAGCTGGCCCCCACCGGCATCTTCCCACTTCCCGGAGTTTCCTGGGGGCCGCCCCTGGTGATCTGCCCTCTTTTCAGCCCCTGCTCCCCCTTAGGGAACTCACACACTCCCTCAACTTTAATTATTACCTGCAAGCTACAACTATCAACTTGTAAACTGCCTCTGGGATGAGTGGGGGTTGGATGAAGTGAAAAAATGAGGGCAGCCCCAACCAGTGTTAGGGGAAATTTTAAGCCCTATTTTTTTTTTTTTTTTTGAGACGAAGTCTTACCCTCCCACCCAGGCTGAAGTGCAGCAGCTCCATCTCGGCTTATTTCAAACTCCACCTCCTGGGTTCAAGCAATTCTCCTGCCTCGGCCTCCTGAGTAGCTGGGATTACAGGTGTGCACCACCACACTTGGCTAATTTTTGTATTTTTAGTAGAGATGGAGTTTTTGCCATGTTAGCCAGGCTGGTCTTGAACGTCTGACTTCAAGAGATCTTCCTGCCTCGGCCTCCCAAAGTGCTGGGATTACGGCTGTGAGCCACTGCACCCAGGCTAAGCCCTGATTTTAAGGCCAAGGGGCAGGGCACAGAAGCAGCAATGACGACAGGGGTTGTGCAAGGCTCTCCACCTAGCCAGATGGCAAACGACTGTCAGATTGCTACCCTAAATGGGTAGGTCAACACCAGCACTCTGACTTCTAGAGAATTCTGCCCTTCACCAAATTTCAATTCCATCCCAGCAATCCTTGCCCATTGTCACTTCAGGACACCCTGACAGTTTGACTCGAGTACTGGTCCTGAGCCTCTGATGGGTTAGGACCCTTTTTGAGAAGCTGCTGGGAGCCCTCCCGTCGACCCCCATCAATGCACATTTCCCCCGATGCTCTTTTGCTGTTTTATGTTCCCACAGGACTTTGGAAGCTCACGCTATATTAACAGCCCCAATCCTGGTGAATCCCAGAAAGGAATTCAGATCTCTTCTTTGTCCTGAAGAGCTAAAAATGAGCTTGTTTCTCTTCTACTCCTCCCTCTCTTCTGGTGAGGGCTGAGCTGCGATGTAAATGAATGGAGTTGTCGCTGATACTTGATGTTGGTAGAGGATGACAGTAGAAATGTCCTCGAATGTCCTTCAAGGCTGGCTCTGGATGCACAGTGTCCACTTTGATGAGTTTGGAAACCTCAACAGTTAGAAAGCCAGTGCATGGCTCATTTCAAGGTTAGGAAGGCCTGGGAAACGTGTAATTTACCCTTTCCGTCTCCTTGCAAAACCCACTAGCTGACCTGCCCTGGAAGAGCTGCCTATGACTCTTCAGACCTTGCCTTCTCTGGGAGGGACCTCAGCCCTCGTGCGTCTTCCTGGAACTGCCCTGGCTGATCTCATCTCAAGGCACTTAGCATTTAGAAACTGGGTATTGCTTTTTTAAAAAACACAACTGCCTGTCATGAAATGAAAATATTAATTAAATCTTATTCCCAAAGTTAGAATGGATTTCTCTCACCCCAGTAACTAACAGTTCCCCAGGGATCCTCCCTCCTTCTATGAGTATTGATTTAGGACCGCCTCTGTGCCAGATGTTGCATGGGACGAGGGGGTGAAGTGACAAGAAGGGACATGGTCCCTGCCTTGAAGGTTTAGAGACGATGGGATCGATTCACAAAAATGCATTCATTGCAGAGCTGCTGGGCTTAGGCTTGGGGTGGGGGGGGTGTAATGAAGAAAGGGGTTAAAGGAAGAAAGCTGGCAAGGAGTCAAGGTCTGATTATTTCATGGGAGACAGTGTGGGAGGCTGATGCAGAGAAGGGGGGTCAAGGCCAAGGTGATAGACGTGGGCTGTGGACTATCCCCAGTCTTGGTTTATCAGCTCACATGGGTGGGGTTTTGGGCTAGGGACCTATAATCTGTCAGAAAGGGTAAGGGTAGGGGTAAGACATATCCTCCTAGAATCCACCACAAAGAATATATTTGGAGACAGTACCTTGGAGCCCTTGACTGACAGAAGCCCCCAGCCCGAGATCCCAAGGGAAGTGTGTTTGCTGAGAGGCCCCAGCCCGGAAGGCTCATCCCAGCTGTACTTGGCTCCTGCCTTGGTGGGTGGGGCAGCCCAGCCAGCTCACTTCTTACCCAATTGGCAGCGCTCACAGTGCTCATAGTCCAACCCTGTTAAGCCAAATCCCACAGCCTGTTGTATAGAAAAAAAGGTGTCAGACATCAAGTTCCACTCCAAAGCCCTAAGGGAGTTGGCCAACAGCCTGGCGGTACCCAGGACAAAGTTCTCCGGGCACCATAACATCTGGCTTCTAGCCCAGGCTGTTTCAGTTTTGCGACTTGGGCAAGTCTCTGGTTCTTTCTGGGACTCTGTTTGCTCAGATGTCACAGATAAAGGGCCTTCTCATTTTCTATCTGTGATTGGTCATCTAGGGCCCTGGGCTGGAATCCTGCTATATCAGGTAGAGACAAGGCTGCAAAGTTGGGTGCTGCCAGGCTCCCAGGCCCAAGGGGGTGGAAGAAAATCAGGAATAATCATGATGCTAGCTAGTAACTAACATGTATTTCAGTCAATGTTCTATGCACCTTACACATGCAATCCTCATAAGACCCCAGTGAGGTACTATGACCACCCTCGTCTTTACAGATGAGGAAACAGATACAGAGAAATTACGGGAATTGCCAAGGTCCTTTGGTTAGCAGAATATAAACTTGGGCAAGTAGGCTCCAGACTTTATGTTCCTAACAAGCCAGCCATACCCAACAGTCTCAGGTCTATTGGGTGACTGGAGTGGAGCAGGACAGGGACAGAGAGCAGGGACCTGCAGAGAGTGAGGCCCTTCAGGGTCCTCTAAACCCCTGCGTCCAACCATTCATCATCAGACCCTTTTGCGAAATGTTGCATAGAAACAAAGTGCATATATTAAATCATAATTCAGGTATTTTCCTTTCAGACACAGAGAATGCCAGTTGGCGGTTTTGGTCACCACAGGGAGGGTAGGGCGATGCTCAGAGCCGAGGTCATCCCAGCCCAAAGCAAAGGCTACTAGAAAATCACCGTCTCCTCCTTGCTTGCCATTTTGAAGTGCCACGAGCGTGACTTTAGCTACTTTTCTCTTAGGAGGGCCCCACTTAGCCCATCTGTGAAGTGGGGGAAGAGTGGATGGGACAGCCTGTTAAGTCCCAACTCTTATGACAGGTGATTCTCTACCTTTCTTCCAGGGAGATGAGAAGAAGAAAGAACACCATCTGTTCCTCAAACTCCAGAGGAACTTTATGGGGGTGGGGGTGGAGGTGAGGGGGAGTTGGGGTGAGGCTTCCACCAGTGAGGGCACTGGGCTCTGCAGAAGGCTGGCTCATGGACCTGGTCCCTGGCATGGAGGAGCCCAGGGTTTGAAGAGAAAGATGAGAAAAGAAACACATCCACAGCCTGAACACATGAGACGCAGCTCTGAATGTGGCGAGCAAAGGGGTCAGGCGGTGGAGGCACAGAGCAGGGGGAGCCTGGCCCTTTAGGCAATGTTATTTCACTTTGTAAGAAGTGAGAACTCACATTTGCTGAGCACTTAGTAAGTACCAGGCACTGTTCTAATTGCTTCACACAAATTAATTCATTTGATTATCTCCTGTCAAGTGGGTACTGAATCATAATCCCTGTTTTGTGGGGAAATGAAAGTATAGAGAGATGAAATAATTTGCTAAAGGTTATACAGTTAGTAATGGGGATGGTTGAGTTTTAAATCGAGGCAGTCTGACTTCAGATGACATCATCTTTTTTTTTTTTTTTTTTTTTTTCTAGACAGAGTATTGCTGTGTTCCCCAGGCTGGAGTGCGGTAGCACGATCTCGGCTCACTGCAACCTCCGCCTCCCGGGTTCAAGTGATTCTCCCGCCTCAGCCTCCCAAAGGGCTGGGATTACAGGTGTGAGCCACTGAGCCCAGCTGCATCTTCTTAACCACTATACGCGCTGCCTAAATTTTGGTGAAGCTCTATGAGGTCCCTGGCATCTCTCCGTACAGCTCAGCAACACGACATTTCCTAGGAAGCAACGGACTGGAATTGCTTAACACTATAGCTAAGATACTTGGCTACTGTGCATGCATTTTTAAATGCTTCAAACCAAGATACTACTGACTCGCTTCAACATATTATTTATGATATCTAGCTGTATTAGTCTGTTCTCATGCTTCTAATAAGACATATGTGAGACTGGGTAACCTATAAAGAAAAAGACGGTTAATGGACTCAGTTCCACATGGCTGGGAGGCCTCACACTCATGGTGGAAGGTGAAAGAGGAGCAAAGGCGTGTCTTATATGATGGCAGGTAAGAGAGCATGTGCAGGGGAACTGCCTTTTATGAAACCATCGGATCTAGGGAGACTTACTCATTATCAGGAGAACAGCATGGGAAAAACCTGCCCCCATGATTCAATTACCTCTCACTGGGTCCCTCCTACGACACGTGGGGTTATGGGAGCTACAGTTCAAGATGAGATTTGGGTGGGGACGCAGCCAAACCATATCACTAGCATACAACAAAGAATACATAGATGTGAAAAAGTGGGAAAACATGAGCCAGAATCAAGGAAAAAAGCAGTCAATAGAAACAAATCCTGATATGAGACATACGTTGGAATAAGCACGCAAGGGCTTTATAGCATCTAGTAACACATGTTTAAGAACTAAAGGAAAAATTAGATGTAATTGATGAACAGATGAAGAATCTCACCATAAAAGTGGAAAGTATAAGAAAAGTACAATTTCTAAAATGAAAAATTCACCAAATGGATTTAACAGCAGACTGAAAACCAAAAAAGCAAAAGTGAACTTGAGGCTGGGCACAGTGGCTCACGCCTGTAATCCCAACACTTTGGGAGGCCGAGGTGGGCGGATCACGAGGTTAGGAGTTTGAGACCAGCCTGGCCAATATGTTGAAATCCCATCTCTACTAAAAATACAAAAATTAGCCGGACGTGGTGGCACCTGTCTGTAGTTCCAGCTACTCGGGAGGCTGAGGCAGGAGCATCGTTTGAACCCGGGAAGGGAGGCTGCAGTGAGCTGAGATCACACCATTGCACTCCAGCCCGGGGAACAAGAGTAAGACTTCGTCTCAAAAAAAAGTGACCTTGAAGACAAAATAATATAAATTATTTGATACAAAGGGTAGAGAAAAAAAAGTACTTTTGACTTGAATAGCACAAAAGATCATTGAATGAAATTAAGGAAAACCTAAGTAAATGGAAAGACATGATCAAGAGACTCAATATTTTAAGACGGTAATGCTCTCCAAATTTATCCACAGGTCAACACAATTCTTATCAAAATCCTAGCTGGTTTCTTTGCAGAAATTGACTAGCTAGTCCTAAAATTTATATAAAAATTGAAGAGACCTAGAATAGTCAAAACATTCTTGAAAAAAAAAATTGGGCCAGGTACTATGGCTTACACCTGTAATCTCAGCACTTTGGGAGGCTGAGGTGGGTGGGTCACTAGGTCAAGAGATTGAGATCATCCTGGCCAACATGGTGAAACCTTGTCTCTACTAAAAATACAAAAATTAGCCAGGCGTGGTGGCGTGCGTCTGTACTCCCAGCTACTTGGGAGGCTGAGGCAGGAGAATCACTTGAACCCGGGAAGTGGAGGTTGCAGTGAGCCGAGATCACACCACTGCACTCCAGCCTAGTGTCAAAGCAAGACTTCATCTCGAAAACAAAACAAAACAAAACAAAATTGAAGGATTTGCACTTCTTGATTTCAAAACATATTGAAAACCTACAGTAATTAAGACATTGAGGTACTGGCATAAGGATAGACATAGAGGTGAATGGAATAGAATTAAGAATTCAGAAATCAATTCACATTTACAGTGAACAGATTTTCAAGAAGGCTGCCAACACGATCCAATGGAAAAATAATTGTCTTTTCAACAGTTAATGCTGGGACGCATGCCAAAAATAAATAAATAAAGTTGGATCCTTTCCTCATACAACACACAAAATTAACCCAAATGTATCATAGATCTAACTGTAAAAGCTAGAACTGTAAAAATATTAAAAGAAAATATTAATCAATCTTTGTGAGCTTGTGTTAGGCAAGCTTTTTTACGTAAGGTAAAAAAAGCACACGAACAGCAACATCAAATCACTTGGGCTTCATCAGAACTAAAATCTATTGGGCTTCAAGGGGCATCAACAAGAAAGTGAAAAGTTAACCCACAAAATGGGAGAAAATATTTGCAAATCATACATGTGATAAGAAAATTATATCTAGAATATATAAAGAACCCTTCCAACTCAATAGTATGACATATAATCCAATTAAAACTGAGCAAATGATTCATATTGACATTTCTGCAAAGATAGACAAACGGACAACAAGCACATTAAAAGATGCCTGGCATCATCAGCCACCAGGATATACAAATCAAAATCACAATCAGATAGCACTTTATACCTGCTAGGATGCCTATAAATAAGAAGATAATAACAGTTAATAACAGTCTTGACAAGGATGTGGAGAAATTAGAATCCTCATATACTGCTAGTGGGAACGAAGATACTTCAGAAAACCATGGGGCAGTTCCTCAAAAGGTTAGGGATAGAGTTACCACATGATCCAGCGATTCCACTCTTTTGTATATACCCAAGAGAAATGAGAACAGATGTCCACACAAAAACTTGTACATAAATGTTCACAGTAGCATTTTTCACAATAGCCTGTGTATTACACAACGTATGGCTTCCAAGGCCTAAATACACACTACGTGGCTTCTAAGGTGAAGTCATAAAAAGCAATGCAATTGCCACCGGGCTCTCTCAGGGCATATGCTTTTTGGATCTCTGACCACCATGTCAGAAGTCTGGCTACCTTGAACGCATGATGGAGAGCATGTGAAGAAGCCACGTGGAAATAGAGACGCTGACCAACGAGAGCACATAGACATAGGGAGCAGAATAATACACACTGGGGCCTGTTGCAGGGTGGGGTGGGAGGAGGAACAACATGAGGAAAAGTAGCTAATGCATGCTGGGCTTAATACCTAGGTGATGGGTTGATAGGTACAGCGAACCACCATGGCGCATATTTACCTATGTAACAAACCTGCACATCCTACACATGTACCACAGAACCAAAAACAGAAATAAACTAAAAAATAGAGACACTGAAGGGCCTGGCAATTCTAAAGCCTAGCTAATGAGTCTTCCTATATCAGGCACCAGATGTGATAAAGAAGACTTTGACCTGTACCTATCCTCAGCCACCAGCTGCCATGTCACAGACACTCAAATAGCTTATGGAGAGGCCCATTGGCAAAGAACTAAGGTCTCTGGTCAACGGCCAGTGTGGTAAGTTGAAAATGTCCCTCAAAAGTTATCCACATAGTGTTACCAGGTGACCAACCAAATTGAAAGCTGTTAAAATGACCTTATGTGGCAAAAACTTGGGAGAGATTTGCAGATGTAATTAAATGAAGGATCTTGGGACTGGAAGATTATCTTGTCTTATCCAGTTGGGCTCTAAATTCAATCACATGTATTCTAACAAATGGGAGCAGAGAGAGATTTGATATGCACAGAAGAGAAAACAGTGTGACCATAGAGGCAGAGATGGAAGTGAGGCAACTACAAGATGAGAGTGAAATGCTGGTAGCACCAGGAGCTGGACAAGGCAGGGAATAGGTTCTGCCCTAGAGCCTCTGGAGGAAGAGCAGTCCTCCTGACATCTTGACTTTAGCCCATTGAAACCAATTTTGAACTTCTGTCTTCCAGAACTGGGGAAGAATAAATTCCTGTTGTCTTAAGCCACCAAGTTTGTGGTAATTGTTACAGTGCAATGGGAAACTCATGCATCCAGTGAGAAATAGGCTTGTCAACAACTTCATGAGTGAGCTTGAAAGCAGGTCTTCCTACTTCAGATGGCTGTTACCCTGGCTGACACGTGGACTCCAACATCATGAGAGACGCTGAGCCAGAACCACTCAGCTAAGTTGCTCCTGAATAGCTGACCAATGGAAACCATGAGCCACATTAAGTGAATGTTATGGATTAAACACACTGCATTTTTTAAAATGATTTGTTAAGCAGCGATAGATAACCCGAACACCTTCACTACAAGAAATGCTATAGAAATTTATTCAGGCTGAAGGGACTTGGCCCAGATGGAAACATGAATCCAAAGAAAGGAATGGAGATCACTGTAGATGCTAAACATACTGGGAATAAAACAAGGATCTCCATTCTTACTGTCTCTATTCAACGTTACAGTTGGAGATCCTAAAAGATGCAATAAGGCAAGAATTAAAGGTAAAATGACTGGAAAGGAGGAAGTACAACTTTTTATTAATAGATACCAAAATTTTGAACATATAATCTTAGAGGATATACAGAAAAAAAAGTGTTGAAAATAATAAGTAAATTTAGTAAGGTTGCAGGATATATGGTCAATATTTAAAAAATCAATTGTATTTATTCTCACAGCACTGATTAAAAATTAAATTTAAAATACAGTTTTGGCTGGGCACAGTGGCTCATGCCTGTAATCCCAGCACTTTGGGAGGCCAAGGCAGGTGGATCACCTGAGGTCAGGAGTTCGAGACCAACCTGGCCAACGTGGTGAAACCCTATCTCTACTAAAATTACAAAAAAATTAGCCAGGCATGGTGGTGGGCACCTGCAATTCCAGCTACTTGGGAGGCTGAGGCAGGAGAATTGCTTCAACCTGGAGGCAGAGGTTGTAGTGAGCCGAGATTGCACCATTTCACTACAGCCTGGGCAACAAGAGTAAAACTCTGTCTCAAAAAAAAAAAATAAAAATAAATAACAATAAAAAATAAATTACAGTTTTCATAGCAGCAAAAACATAAAATTTCTAGAAAAAAATTTTTAAATGTGCAAGATATCTAAATTGAAAGGTATAAAACATGGTTGAGACAAATCGAAGACCTAAATTAATGGAAATGCATACCATGTTCATGGATCAGATGATTCACTCAATTTGAAATATAGAATCAATTTATTCCCAAATTTTGAATTTTTTTTAAATAAACTGACAAGATGATTCTACATTTTATGTAGAAGTACAAAGGACCTAGTATATTAGTACTCTACCATCATGTAAAAAATATCCCAAAATGTAGTGGCTTGAAAAAAAAAAAAACACTATCTCACAGTTTCTATGGGTTGGAAATCTAGGCATGGCCTACCTCTGGCTCAAAGTGTCTCATAGGGTTACTGTTAAACTGTCATCCAGGGCTGCAGTCTTCATATGAAGGCTCAATTGAGGAGAATGGGCTTCCAAGCTACTCATATGATTGTTGGCAGGATTCAGTTCTGCAGGTTGCTGTCAATTCCTCTCTGGATGTTGGCCAGAGGTCTCCCTCAGGTTCTTACCACGTGGGTCTGTCTTAGAGTGAGCGAGCAGGAAAATGAAAGACAGCAATTAAAATGAAAGGGACAGCCTTCTTGCAGTCTAATCTCTGAAGTGAAATTCCATCACTTTTTGTAATTATACACTTTTAGTTATTTTAAAATGTAGAATTAAATTACTATTGACTACAGTTATTTTTATAGTCATAATAAAAATTATATAGACATAAAAAAAGAAATTCCATCACTTTTGCCATATTATATGTTAGAAATGAATCACTAGATCCAGCCCTTGTTCTAGCGTAGCAGATTACACGAGAACCCAAAAGGCAAGAATATCAGAGGGCGAGAATCATTGAGCAGTATCTCAGAGGCTGCCTACTGCACCTAGCATAGACAAAACAATCTCATGGGGGGAAGCAATTCAGAAGTTAGAGGAGCAACACTACCTGATTTCAAGACTTAGTATAAAGCTGTAGTACTGGGACAGGTCAGTGACCCCAGCCTGTTCATCCCAGCACTTTGGAAGGCCAAGGTGGGAAGATCGCTTCAAACTAGGAGTTCATGGCCAGGGTGGGCAATGTAGCAAGACCCCATCTCTACAAAAAACCTTTTTAAAAAGCTGTAGAATGCAGACAGCGTGGTATTATATAAAGAAAAAAAAAATTGCTCATTGGAAGAAAAATCCAGAAATAGGCTGACACAAATGTGGTAAATTTTTGACAAAAGAGCCAAGCAATTTAATATGGGAAAAAGTAGAACACATAGGAATATACATATACACACACACACATATACACACGTATATATAATTTAGGTCTTTGTCTCAACCATGTTTCATATCTTTCAGTGTAGATATCTTGCACATTTTAAAAAAGGCTTCTAGAAGTTTTATGTTTTTGTTGTTATGAAAATATATACACACATATATAGGTATCATATATATGTATATATGTGTATATACACATATATATGTATATATATGTATATACACATATATATACATATATACACATATATACCATATATACACATATATACATATATATCTTTGCTATTTCTAGGTCATATATGTGTGTATGTGTGTGTGTATATATATATATACACACATATATGTATATTTGTTGCTATGAAACAAAAAAACATATTTTGTTGCTATGAAAATATATACACACATATATGTATATATACACATATATACATATATGTGATATAGATGTGTATATATGTATATATGTGTGTGTTATATACATATGTATATATGTGTGTATATACATATATATGTGTGTATATATACATATGTATATATGTGTGTATATACATATATATGTGTGTGTATATATTTTCATAGAAACAAAATATGTTTTGTTTTGTTTCATAGCAACAAATATACATATATGTGTGTATATATACACACACACACACACACACACACACGCATATATATAACCTAGAAATAGCAAAGATTTCTTAGAGAAGGCACAATAGCACTAACCATAGAAGATAAAAACTAGGTAAATTGGACTTTATTAAATAAAAAAAAACTTGCTCATCAAAAGACATACCATTGGCCGGGTGTAGCGGCTCACACCTGTAATCCCAGCAGTTTGGGAGGCCAAGATGAGTGGGTCACTTGAGGTCAAGCGTTCAAGACCAGACTGGGCAACATGGTGAAGCCCAATCTGTACTAAAAATACAAAACTTAGCTGGGCATGTTGGCACACACCTGTAGTCCCAGCTACTCAGATGGCTGAGGCACGAGAATCTATTGAACTCGGGAGGTGGAGGCTGCAGGGAGCTGAAATCATGCCACTGCACTCTAGCCTGGGTGAGAGAATGAGACCTTGTCTCAAAAAAACAAAAACAAAAGACACACCATTAAGAAAATGAAGAGAAGCCACAAACTGGGAAAAAATATTTGCAATACATATATCTGATAAAACATAACCAGAATATATAAAGCATGTCTACAAATCAATAATAAAAGGATTAAGGACCCAATTACAAAATGAGCTAAAGATCTGAATAGATACTTTGCAAAAGAAGACATGGAAATGACCCACATGCACATTGAAAATATACTCAATATCATTGATCATCAGGGACATTTAAATAAAACCACAAGATATCACTATTCACCCACCAGAATGAAACTAAAAAGAGTAACAATACTCAGTGTTGACAAAGATGTGGAAACTTCTGGAGCTTCTTTAAGCACACACCTATCTTCTGGCCCAGTAATTCTATTCCTAGGGATTTACTCAAGAAAATAAGAACGTATGTCCACAGAAAAACCCTGTATGAGAATTTCATAGCAGCTTAAATCCTCTCACACTGGCAACAACCCCAAATCCCATTAATAGATTAATGGATAAACCAATTGTAGTATAGCTATACAACGGAATTCTACTTAAACGTAAAGAAGCATGAACTACTCAGACACTCAGCAATACAGATCAATCTCACAAACATTTTGATGAGTATAAGGAACAAGACAGGTAATGTTCTGTGTGATTCCATGCATGCGATCCTCAAGAACAGCCGGAACACCGGCTCTTCGGAACATGCTTACTTATGGAAAGTGAGGGTGGAGACTGATTAATTGACCCATCTCCTCCCTTAGCCTCCCGAGTAACTGGGACTATAGATAAATGTACCACCACACCCAGCTGATGTCTATATTCTTATTTCACAGCTGCTAGGGGCCAGTCTGAGCTAGGCTCACATGGTCACGAACTTTACAGTTTCCAAAGCACCTTCCCAGCCCTATTCTAAAGTGTTCTTCACAGGGTCCCTTGCGAGGAGCCAGAATTGTCTGGGTAGGAGGCCAGAGCTGAGGTCCAGGGGTCTCTCACAGGACCCAGTATGAGATAGGATTTTTTTCTACCACCACTGGCCCTAGATGAAACTGTGCTTTTGTAGGGACGAAGAGGTAAGTAGTGAGTTCCCCTTCCCTGGAGGTGATCAAGTAGATTGATAATATGTGAATGTTGTAACACAGTAGGTTGGACTCAGTGACCTAAAAAAACCTGCTTGCCTAGGACTCTGTCATTCCTGGGCTTGACTGGGGATAATGAGTTAGCTTTGGGCCTAGATCCTGACTCCAGGTCAGCTCGAGCTCTGCTGCCCCTGGCTAAAAACTCTGCAGCTCCTGTAAGGACCGGAGCTGGCTTGGGCTGACTCGCATCCAAAAGTTCTCCAGATCTGTACTCAGAAGTCTGGGACTATGAGGCCGGGCGCGGTGGCTCACGCCTGTAATCCCAGCACTTTGGGAGGCCGAGGCGGGTGGATCATGAGGTCAAGAGATCGAGACCATCCTGGTCAACATGGTGAAACCCCGTCTCTACTAAAAATACAAAAATTAGCTGGGCTTGGTGGCGCACGCCTGTAGTCCCAGCTACTCGGGAGGCTGAGGCAGGAGAATTGCTTGAACCTGGGAGGCGGAGGTTGCAGTGAACCGAGATTGCGCCATTGCACTCCAGCCTGGGTAACAAGAGCGAAACTCCGTCTCAAAAAAAAAAAAAAAGAAGTCTGGGACTATGATTGGTTTTCCCCAGGGACTCACACCTCCCACAGACCTGCCCTACCCTGCCTCTGACCCATGCCCAGGGAGGGGTTGGCCCCGATGCTCTTGGCTCTTGGGCTCTTGACACCAGCACTTTGATCTTCTGTGGCTTTTACACGACAGGCTCAATCTGCCCCGTTCCCAGTCTCAGTCTGAACGTTGCTTTACCGGGAAAGCCTGCACCGACCCTCAAGACCAAGTCAGATCTTCGTTATATCCCCTCTATTTTTTTTAACTACCAACAATTTTTAAAAACATTTTTATTGTGGTAGAACACATATAACATTTTCCATCTGAAACATTTTAAGTGTGTAATTCAGTGGCATTGATTATATTCCCTCTATTTTTTTAGTGATTCGTGGCACCTAGCACAATTACAGTTAAATTACATAATTATTTGTTAATGTCTGTCTTCCCTGAGAACATGCAAACTTCTTAAGGAGTTTTTTTGTTTTCTGTTATATTCTTCAGTGCTTAGCACAGTGCCTGATTATTCCGCAATGAATAAGTTTGAATAAATGAATGTATTCTTAACAAAAACAGAGAAAAACAGGAAAGAAACCAGAGCATGAAACAACAACTGTTTTTTTTTTTTTTTTTTTTTTTGAGACAGAGTCTCACTCTGTCACCAGGCGCCAGGCTGGAGGGCAGTGGCGCGACCGCGGCTCACTGCAACCTCCGCTGCCCGGGTTCAAGCAATTCTCCTGCCTCAGCCTCCCGAGTAGCTGGGACTACAGGTGCGTACCATCACACCCAACTAATTTTTTTTGTATTTTTAGTAGAGACGGGGTTTCACCATGCTGACCAGGATGGTCTCGATCTCTTGACCTCGTGATCCGCCCACCTTGGCCTCCCAAAGTGCTGGGATTACAGGCGTGAGCCACCACACCCGGCCCTGTTTTTCTATATCATGGGAAGTGGGCAGTGGGAGTGGGAAGAATTTCAGCACTGGAAAGCCCAGATAGTCCATGTCCTTATTTTATTTTATTTTTGAGACAGAATTTCGCTCTTGTTGCCCAGGCTGGAGTGCGATGGCATGATCTTAGCTCACCGCAACCTCTGCCTCCCCAGTTCAAGTGATTCTCCTGCCTCAGCCTCCCGAGTAGCTGGGATTATAGGCCTGAGCCACCACACCCAACTAATTTTGTGTTTTTAGTAGAGATGGGGCTTCTCCGTGTTGGTCAGGCTGGTCTCGAACTCCTGATCTCAGGTGATTCACCTGCCTTGGCCTCCCAAAGTGCTGGGATTAAAGGCGTGAGCCACCCACGCCCAGCGAAGTCCTCTCAGTGACGTTTGCTCCTCCTAGGCTAGCATACCCTAGAGAGCTGGAGCGCACTCTCTGTCATTCTGGGAAAGCTCTGTCAGTAAGAACAACCTTGCTCATGGGGCTTGTAGCAGCCTCCTGTGACCATCCCACGTCCCTGGCTCTTAGGGGGCTCCTCCTCTCTGCACCCAGTCTTTGGGTAGACAGTGCTGGGAGAAGCAGCTAGGAACCCAGAGTGAGTGTGGTCAGTTCAGAGCCTGCCATCCCTCCCCGGGCCAGACGGGACACTTGGAGTTTCCAAGTCCTGGCCTCCTGCCTCTATCTCACCTCTAGTCCAGGCTATACTCACTGCTGCTAGAATCACAAACCCAAAGCCAGGCTCTCCCCAGGCTGCTGCTGCTGGCACCCCTCTCAGGGTTCCCATCTGCCTCCTCCTCTGGGCCTGGCTGCCCTTAGTCTGGACACTTCAGCCTCTACTAGGCCCAGGAGTTAGCCTGGCCCCAACCTGACCAGTCTGCAACATCTCCACAACCACGCCTTTGGTCAGCACGGTGTCCTGCTTGCCATCAGGACAACTACAGCCTTTCAAATCCAGGATGGACTATTCTCTTCTTAGATTCCTTCCAAGCCCTTCCTCCACAATAGGCTTCTTTAGGCTCAGGGAGACTGGTGTCTCCACTGGACAGAGGGATCCCCAGGGTCAGGACCCAGGCCTGGGCAGGCTCAAGGGGTGTCTCTGATGGAGGGCATGGTCTACAGCCACAGCCTCAAGGGCACGGAACACAAGCTGCCAGAGCAGGGCCAGTGTCCACTCAGTTCCCGTGGGCTCTGCTTCTCCTGGCCCTGGCCTGGCTGCCTCCTCCAGACACCTACCCCAAACACTCAGCTCCAGCCCTGCAACTGGTGTGGGTCAGCCAGAGTGCAAGCGCTCCTGGGGCTCTCAGCCTCCTCTTTCCTCCACCTCCTGCCTTCCCCTCTGCAACACTGGGAAAGGGTGGGGGAAGATAAGCCCCTTTCAGGCTATGGAGGAATGCAGGCCCGCCTTTCCCCAGGAGCAGCCGCCAGGGCCACAAGGTCAGGGCAGATAGTCTGAGACAGATAGAGCCTTTCTGATGTGGTCTGGCTGTGTCCCCACCCAAATCTCACCTTGAAGTCTCACGTGTTGTGAGAGAGAGCAGGTGGGAGGTAATTGGATCATGGGGGCAGGTCTTTCCCATGCTGTTCTCATGATAGTGAATTGCACGAGAGCTGGGGGTTCTTACGAGGGGGAGTTTATCTGCTCAAGCTGTCTTGTCTCGTCTGCTGCCATGTGAGACATGACTTTCATCTTCCGCCATGACTGTGAGGCCACCCCAGCCACATGAAACTGTAAGTCCAATAAACCTCTTGCTTTTCTAACTGCCCAGTCTGGGGTATGTGTTTAGCAGCAGCGGGAAAACGGACTCATACACCTTCCCTCTTGGAGTTGGCCTGGAGGAGCAGAGAAGCAGGAAGGGGCATCACAGGGCTGTCAATAGCAACCACCTCTTTGCCTTATTTATTTATCTATTTTTTGAGACGGGTCTTGCTGTGTCACCCAGGTGGAGTGCAGTGGTGCCATCGTGGCTTGACCTCCTGGGCTCGACTGATTCTCCCACACCAGCCTTCTGAGTAGCTGGGACTGCAGGTACACACCACGACATCTGGCTAATTTTCTCTGTATTTCTTTTTAGCAAATTTTTGTATTTTTTTTGTAGAGACAGGGTTTCGACATGTTGCTCAGGCTGGTCTCGAACTCCTGGGCTTAAGCAATCCACCCATTTTCCCATTTTGTCCTCCCAAAGTGCTAGGACAAACCCCCACAGTGGCTCACACCTCCCAAAGGGCACAGGTGTGAGCCACTGTGCCCAGCCTATTTATTATTTTTATTTTTACTTGTTTTAGACAGAGTCTTGCTCTGTGGTCCAGGCTGGAGTGCAGCGGTCATAGCTCATTACAGCCTCACACTCCTGGGCTCAGGCGATCCTCCCACCTCAGCCTCCTGAGTAGCTAGGACTACAGGTGCACACCACTATGTCTGGCCAATTTTTAAATTTGTAGTAGAGATGAGGTCTTGCTATGTTGCCCAGACTGGTCTTGAACTCCTGCACTCAAGCAATCTTCCTTCCTCGGCCTCCCAAAGTGCTGGAATTACAGGCATGAGCCACTGCACCTGGCTGTCTCTGATTTTAGAACAATGTTTAACAAGGATTCAGAGTTCTTTCCTCACAGCTGCCCTGCAAGAATGTCAGAGCAAGTTTAGTTTCCCTATTTGACAGATGGGGAAACTGAGGCTCAGAGAAGGTGTCTTACCAGGGGTCACAGAATGGGTTAGGAGCAGAGCTGGACTGGAACCCAAGGTATGTGCCCTCCAGCCTGCTGCTCAGAGCCTTCCAGGATGTCGCTATGAGGGTGACTATGCCTGTGATAGGTAACTCTTGTGCTTTGAAAACATTTTCATACACATCAGCTGATGGAATCCACCCAGTTTTTCTGCAGTGTCAATGAAGGTCAGGCGTTTTATATTTATTTGCCCAGAGGATGCTATTGAGTCTCAGAGAAGTTAAACAATGTATCCAAAGTCACTCAGCAAGAAAATAGAACTGACACTCTACCTCGAGTTTTTAGCCTTTCTCTTTCCCTACAGGATCCCCAGACTCATTTACGCTTTCAGGAGGGTGTCCTTCCCTGCACAAGCCTGGAGCTCTGCAAGCTTGCCTACCTTCCTTCAGTGATGTCTGCAAAACAAGCCCGGGCCTCTGTAAGCCTTGCAGGGCACACAGGACCCTCTGCCACCCCTTTTCACCATAAGCCTGAGACATGGACATAAAAACCACTGGGCTCCTGAGCCCCACTCTACCCCTCACTCACAGGGAGCAGAAGACCCCGAGAGGCAGCAGACCTTGATTTTGTTTTCAAGGGCTCCCCTGGCCCTGGCTGTCCTCATGCCTGTCCACCCCTGCTCTGGACACATTTTCCTTTTTGTTTGTTTTTTTTTTTGAGACAGAGTTTTGCCCTGTTGTCCAGGCTGGAGTGCAGTGGCATGATCTCGGCTCACTGCAACCTCCACATCCCGGGTTGAAGCAATTCTCCTGCCTCAGCCTCCCGAGTAGCTGGGATTACAGGCGTGCTACCACACCTGGCTACTTTTTGTATTTTTAGTAGAGACGGGGTTTCACCACGTTGGCCAGGCTGGTATCAAACTCCTGACCTCTGGCCATCCGCCCGACTCAGCCTCCCAAAGTGCTGGGATTACAGGCATGAGCCACCGCGCCCGGCCTCTGGACACATTTTAATGTGCTTCTGTGAGCATCTCACCTGGCCTTCCTGCTCTCTGAGCCCACAAGCCCCAGGGAGGAGGCAAGATGGCAGGACACCAGCGCCTAGAGGAGATCCTGAATCTGCCCTTGGGTGAGGAAGTCAGTCCAGCTTTCCTCCAGGGGCCCTTGACCCTCTCTGTGTCTGACCCATGCCCAGGGAGGGGTTGGCCCTGACGCTCTTGGAGGCTTTGCAGGGAGGAGTCCCTGCTTCTGAGAGGACAGGAGTCCACTCTGGTTTAGCAGGTTTCTCTGGAGACCCAGGGCAGGGCCCATCCGCCAGCCCCCCTGCATCTCTGAGGGACAACATCTGTTCCCCTCCATCTTCCTTCCCCATAACCTCCTATCGGGACAGTGGGCAGTCTTGGTAGCTCAGACACTGGCAATTCCTCCCCTTTACTACAGATGGCTTGGACCCTGGCATTTCACCCCTGTCTTCCCCCTAACCTTCTTTGTTCCCACCATCCAGACCTCTCCCATCCCCGAAGTTTGTCTTGCTTTGTTAGGTCATTCTCTCCGCCCGCTGCCCTTGTCTCCACTCTGGCTGTCAAGGTCCATCTCAGGCGCCCCCAGTTAGAAGCCACTCTCTCTCTGCCCCTTCGCCCGCGCCCCCTCCTGGACACAAATCACAGACGTCAGGGTCCTGGAGTTCCGCGTATGTGTGTGTGTAGGTACGTCTGTGTGTCTGTGTCTGTGTGTGTCTGAGTCTGTGTGTGTGTGTCTATGTGTATGTACGTCTGTGTGTCTGTGTGTGTGTCTGTGTGTGTGTGTCTGTGT
>PVKV010008642.1:0-86485 GCA_004027835.1 Alouatta palliata
TTTCGCTCTTGTTACCCAGGCTGGAGTGCAATGGCGCGATCTCGGCTCACCGCAACCTCCGCCTCCTGGGTTCAAGCAATTCTCCTGCCCCAGCCTCCCAAGTAGCTGGGACTACAGGCACGTGCCACCATGCCCAGCTAATTTTTGTATTTTTAGTAGAGACAGGGTTTCACCATGTTGACCAGGATGGTCTTGATCTCTTGACCTTGTGATCCACCCGCCTCGGCCTCCCAAAGTGCTGGGATTACAGGCATGAGCCACCGCGCCCGGCGCCATGTGCTAGTTTTTATGTGAACTCAAGTTTCATTTCTTTGGGATAAATGCTCAGGAGGGTGACTGCTGCTGGGACATATGTTAAGTATGTGTTTAGTTTTACAAGGCACTGCCAAACAATTTTTCAGAATGGTTACACCATTTTACATTTCCCCAAACATGTTTGAGAGATACAGTTTCTCCACAACATTGCCAGAATTTGATAGTCACTATTTTTTTATTTTACCTGTTCTAATAGGAATGCGGTATTTGGTCTTAGTTTACATCTCTCTAATATGGTGGCGTTAAACATCTTTCCATGTACTACTTACCATTTACATATTCTTTTGGTAAAATATTTATTCCTTTTGTCCACTTTCTTCCTTTAAAATGTTTTCTTTTAGGTCAGTGCAGTGGCTCACACCTGTAATCCCAGCACTTTGGGAGGCCGAGGTGGGCAGATCATGAGGTCAGGAGATCGAGACCATCCTGGCCAACATGGTGAAACCCCATCTCTACTAAAAATATAAAAACTAGCTGGGCATGGTGGTGTGTGCCTGTACTCCCAGCTACTCAGGAGGCTGAGGCAGGAGAATCACTTGAACCCAGGAGGGGGAGGTTGCAGTGAGCCGAGATTGTGCCATGGCACTCCAGCCTGGCAGCAGAGCAAGACTGTCGTAAAAAAAAAATTTTTTTCTTTTAATTTAGCCCGGGTAACATGGTGAAACCCCATTTCTACAAAAACTATGCCAGGAGTGGTGTTGTGTGCCTGCAGTCCCAGCTGCTTGGGAGGCTGAGATAGGAGGATCCCTTCAGCCCAGGACATTGAGCCTGCAGTAAGTTGAGATCATGTCACTGCATTCTAGCCTGAGCAAAAGAGCGAGACCCTGTCTCTAAAACCATTTTGTAAGACAAATAATGATTGTGTGTGTATATATTTCTATATATACAAATATGTGTGTGTGTGTGTGTGTGTGTGTGTGTGTGTGTATATTTTTTAGAGACAGTTTCACTCTTGTCACCCAGGCTGGAGTAGAATGGCATGATCTCGGCTCCCTGCAACCTCTGCCTCCTGGGTTCAAGCAATTCTGCTGCCTCAGCCTCCCAAGTAGATGGGATTACAGGCATGTGCCACCACAACATGGCTAATTTGTATTTTTAGTAGAGATGGCGCTTCATCATGTTGGCCAAGCTGGTCTTGAGCTCCTGACCTCAGGTAATCCACCTGCCTCAGCCTACGAAAGTGCTGGGATTACAGGGATGAGCCACTGTGCCCGGCTGATTGTATATATTCATAGGTTACATAGGAAGTCTCAATACATATAATACATAGTGATCAAAACAAAGGAATCAGCATATCCATCCCAAACATTTAGCATTTCTCTGTGTTGGGGACAACTCTATATCCTTCTAACTATCTGAAACTACATATTACTGTTAAGTATAGTCATTCTACAATGATATGGAATACCAGAATTTATTCTCCCCAGGGAGCTGTAATTTTGTATCCTTTAACAAATCTCTCCCTACCCTTCCTAGTCTCTAATGTCCTGTCCATTTTCTAATTGGATTTTTTTTTTTTACTGTTGAGTTTTGAGAGCTCTTTATATATTCTAAGAGTCTTCTGTCAACTATGTGGCTTGTAGATATTTTCTCCTAGTCTGTAGTTTGTTTTCCCTCCCTCTTAACAGGGTGTTTGGTGACAGCAAGTTTTTAATTTTAAGGAAGTTCAGTTTATCGATTTTATTCTTCACCAAGCCTGAAGTACTGAAGGCTTCTCCAATGTTATCGTCTAAGTTATACATTTAAACCTATGATCCATTTTTAGTACATTTTAAAATAAGGTGAGGTTTAGTTTGAGTTTCACGTTTTTGCCTATAGGTATAATATTGCTGTAGCACCAATTCTTGAAAAGGCTATTCGTTACCACTGAATTGCACCTTTGTCAAAAAATCACTTGGCCTTACTTGTGTAGGGCTACTTGTGAGTTCCCTACTCTGTTCCAATCTATGTGTCTATCCCTTCATCAAGACCACATTGTTTTGGTTACTGTAACCGTATAATGTCTTAAAATTGGGTAATGATTTGCTCCCTCTTTATAATTTTTTCAATTGCTTTAATTATTCTAGTTCCTCAAAGCTGGAGGCATCAAGCCACCTAACTTCAAACTATAATACAAGGCTACAGTAATCAAAACAGCATGGTACTGGTACCAAAACAGAGATATAGACCAATGGAACAGAACAGAGGCCTCGGAGGCAACGCCACCCATCTACAACTATCTGATCTTTGACAAATCTGAGAAAAACAAGCAATGGGGAAAGGATTCCCTGTTTAATAAATGGTGTTGGGAAAACTGGATAGCCATGTGCAGAAAGCAGAAACTGGATCCCTTGCTGACACCTTACACTAAAATTAACTCCAGGTGGATTAAAGACTTAAACATAAGACCTAAAACCATAAAAATCCTAGAAGAAAACCTAGGCAAAACCATTCAAGACATAGGCATAGGCAAGGACTTCATGACTAAAACACCAAAAGCAATGGCAACAAAAGCCATAATAGACAAATGGGATCTAATTAAACTCCAGAGCTTCTGCACAGCAAAAGAAACAATCAGAGTGAACCAGCAATCAACAGAATGGGAAAAAATGTTTGCAATCTACCCATCTGACAAAGGGCTAACATCCAGAATCTACAAAGAAGTAAAACAGATTTACAAGAAAGTAACAAACTCATGCAAAAGTGGGCAAAGGACATGAATAGACACTTTTCAAAAGAAGACATATGTGAGGCCAACAAACATATGAAAAAATGCTCATCATCACTGGTCATTAGAGAAATGCAAATCAAAACCACACTGAGATACCATCTCACACCAGTTAGAATGCCGATCATTAAAAAATCTGGAGACAACAGATGCTGGAGAGGATGTGGAGAAACAGGAACACTTTTACACTGTTGGTGGGAGTATAAATTAGTTCGACCATTGTGGAAGACAGTGTGGCGATTCCTCAAGGACCTAGAAATAGAAATTCCATTTGACTGAGCAATCCCATTACTGGGTACATATCCAAAGGATTATAAATTGTTCTACTATAAAGATACGTGCACATGTATACTGATTGTGGCACTGTTTACAATAGCAAAGACCTGGAACCAACCCAAATGCCCATCGATGATAGAATGGACAAGGAAAATGTGGCACATTTACACCATGGAATACTATGCAGCCATCAAAAACAATGAATTTGTGTCCTTTGTAGGGACATGGATGAATCTGGAAACCATCATTCTCAGCAAACTGACACAAGAACAGAAAATCCAACACTGCATGTTCTCACTCATAGGCGGGTGTTGAACAATGAGAACCCATGGACACAGGGATGGGAGCATTTCATACTGGGATCTGTTGTGGGGGACTAGGGGAGGGACAGCAGGGGGTAGGGAGTTGGGGAGGGATAACATGGAGAGAAATGCCAGATATAGGTGATGGGGAGGGATAACATGGAGAGAAATGCCAGATATAGGTGATGCCGATGGAGGCAGCAAATCACATTGCCATGTATGTACCTATCAACAATCCTGCATGTTCTTCACATGTACCCCAGAACCTCAAGTGCAATAACATATATAGTAATTAAAAATAATTACTCTAGTTCCTTTGTCTTCCTATACACAGTTTAGAATAATTTTGTTTGTGTCTACAAAGTATCTTGCTGGAATTTTATCAGCAATTGTGCTGACAATTACATGTCAGCAAGTGACATGAATCTGAGGATAACTGACATCTGCTGAATCTCCTGATCCATAAATCTGGTATTTCTCTTCGTTTATCTAGATCTAATTTGTTTTTTTATTAGCCTTTTGGGTTTTGAGAATACAAATCCTGTACGTTTTGCTAGATTTCATGTTGTAGGAATTTTATTTTTCTGAGTGATTGCACATGGTGTTTTATTTTAAATTTTGGTTTCTATGTGTCCATTGCTAGTATATAAAAATATAATTGATTGCTGTATGTTAATCATCTATCTTGCAACCTTCCTGAACTCCCTTATTCCTATTAAAAGTTAAAGGATCTGTGTGTATGTGTAGTTTCCTGGGGAATTCCTACAGACAATTATGTCATCTCCAAAGATTTCTTTTCTGATTTATATGCCATTCATTTTCTTGCCTTACTGCAGTAGCTAGAAAGTACAGCACTATGTTGAAGAGCAGTGGTGAGAGTGGATACGCTTGCCTTGTTAATGATCTACAGTCTTTTCACCATTAAGAATGAAGTAACCTCGAAAATTTTTACCAATGTTCTTTATCACACTGAGGAAGTTACCTAGTTCTCTAGGATCATTAATACGAATGGGTGTTGAAATTTGCCAAATGCTTTACTACATCAATTGATATAATCCTGTGACTATTTTTCTTCCTCAGCCTGTTAATATGGTTGGTTACATTGACTTCTGAATACTGACCCAGGCTTGTATCCCTGGAATAACCCCTCCTTGATTACGGTGTATAATTCTTTTACATATTGCTGAATTATACTTGTAAACATTTTATTAAGAATCTATACATCTTTTGCATCTATATTCACAAAGGACTTTGCTCTACAGTTTTCCTTTTTGGTACTGTTTTTGTCTGGTAGGCATCAGGGTAATATAGGCTATACATGAGTTAGAAAGTGTTCTCTCTCCTTGTAGTTCTTGGAAGAGACTGTGTAGAATTGATGTTAATTCTTTTTTAGACATTTTATAGAATTCTCCAGTGAAACAACCTGGGCCTGGAGATTTCTTTCACAGGAGTTCAAAAATTATCAATTCAATTTCCTTAATAGATAATTTGAATAGCCTTATAGCTATTTCATATGAAGTGAGTTATGGTAGTTTATGCCTTCTGAGGAATTGGTCCATTTCAACTGAGTCGCCAACTTTATGTATGTAGAGTTGTTAGCAGTTTTCTTCTTTTTTATGTCTGCAAAGATACCGTGGTTTCATTCCTGATATTAGCAGTTTGCCGCTTCTCTCATCTTTGTTAGTGTTGCTAACAGACTTGTCAATTTTATTGATCATTTCAAAGAACAAGCTTTCAGTTCACTGATTTTCTCTACCGTCAGTCAGTGTTTTCAGCTTCATTAATTTCTGCTCTTTATTATATTTTCCTTCTGCTTGCTTTGGGCTTATTCTGTTCTTCTTTTTCTAGTTCCTTGAAGTGTAAATTATACAGGCTTTTCCTTACTTTCTTTTGTTATCATTATAGAGGCGACGTCTTGCTATGTTGTCCAGGCTAGTCTCAAACTCTTGGGCTCCAGCAATCCTCCCACCTTGGCCTCCCAGTGTTGGGATTTCAGGCGTGAACCAGTGCAGCTGGCTTCTTCTTTTCTAACGCAAGCCTTTAAGTGGGAGAAATATCCCTTTCAACACTGCTTTAGTGGCCTCCTGAAACTTTGATATGCCGCATTTTCATTTAGTTCAATATATTTTTAAAAATTTCCCTTTGACTCATAAATTTAGAAGTGCTAAAGTTTTTGAAGATTTTCTTGCTATCTTTCCATTATTGATTTTTAGTTTGATTCCTTTGTGGTCAAACACTATATGATTTTAATTGTTTTAAATTTATTAAGAATTGTTTTATAGCCTAGCATAAGGTCTATCTTGATCTGTTCTATGGGTGCTCATAAAGAATGTGTATTCTGCTGTTAAGTGGGATCTTTTATAGATGTGTACTAGAACCTGGCTGGTTGATGGTGGTGCTAGATCCTCATTTATTTTCTGTTTAATGGTTCCATCAACTGTTGAGAGAAAGTTGTTGAAGTCTCCAACTATAATTGTGGATTTATGAAGTTCTCCTTTCAGTTCTGCCAGTTTTTGGTTCACATATTTTGCAGCTCTACTGTTAGGAATATAAACATTTAGCACTGTTACATAATGTCTTCTTGAACTGACTCTCTTATCATTACGTAGTTTCTCTTAATCTCTGGTAACTCTCTTTGCTCTAAAGGCTGTTGATAGTAATATTGTCACTCCAGCTTTCTTTTGAATAATGTTTGCATGGCACATGTCTTTCTTCCTCCTTTTAGTTTTAACTTACCTGTAATATTTGAATTCAGTTTCTTGAAGACACCACAGTTTGATCATATGTTTTTAATCTATTCTGATAGTACCTATCTCTTAACTGGAGCGTTGATTTACATTTAATGTAATTATTGGCAAATCTGTCTACCACTTTACTTTTTTCCCACTTTTTTCCTATATTTGATTCCTGTTCTAGCTTGTCTTCTTCTGCATTACATAAACACTTAGTATAATAATTTACCAACCGCATTTTTTTTCTTTGTGAGACAGTCTTGCTCTGTCACCCAGGCTTGAGTGCAGTGGCACGATCTTGGCTCACTGCAACCTCCATCTCTCAACCTCCATCACTTCCATCTCTGAGGTAGTGATTCTCATACCTCAGCCTCCCAGGTAGCTGGGATTACAGGTACACCACCACGCCTGGCTAATTTTTTGTATTTTTAGTAAAGACGGGATTTCATCATGTTTGCCAGGCTGGCTTCTAACTCCTGGGCTTATGTGATCCACCTGCCTCGGCCTCCCAAAATGCTGGGATTACAGGGAAGAGCCACCATGCCCAGTCCCTACTGCATTTTTATCTCTTCATATAGTTTTTAAGTTGTGATGTTACTGATTACAATACTCTTAATTTTCACAGTCTACTTATCAATATTCTATCATTTCATAAAACTGTACCACTTATATTAATCATGTTTCTTATTTTTTGTATCATACGATGTTTTGACATGTTGGGGGACCTTTCAGACAATGAGAGAGGCTGCCCCTTCCAGAGCCAGCTAATTCCTAGGGGTGGTCCCCAGCTTGTCTTGAGGATGCCTTTTAGGTGCAGACTGCCTGACCCGGTGCCATGCTCTCTCTCATCTCTTTAACTCTTACATACCAAGCCAATATTTTCCCTGCACTAAATCAACTTAAGGCCAGGAACCAGACAACCAGGGACAGTGCCTATAAAGCCTGTGAGAATTATTCAAACTATTTAATCTTAACTATTTACCTCGCCCTGCCTTCCCTTTCCCACAGAAGACCCAAAAAAGTCTCTGGCTTAGGCTTTCCTCTGGCTTGCCTCTGCCTCATGACCAAACCCTGATGCTTTCCTTGTGGTCCTGCATGCCATAGCACGGCATAGCATGTCCCCTTCTCTCAGCAAATATAAGTAGTAAATTCTTTCAATAGCATTGACCTGTGTTGTTGTCTCCATAAATTCACATTCCACCGGTACAAATTTTAGAACACCAGCATAGAGGTTTCTTTATTCCTGGTTCCTTTCCTCTCTCCCAAGTTATGTTATAGTGATCTCATACATTTTATTTACATGCATTTGAAACCCCACTAGACAACATTATAATTTTTGCTTTCATTGTACGAAACTCATTTTAAAGAAATCAAGAGGAGAAAGTAACCTATTACGTTTACCCAGATATTTACCGTTTATATCTGAAGAACTTTCCTTAGGAGAATACCTAAGGAATAGACTGTCTGGAGTAGACTGTGGGCAATAATTTCCCTTTAGTTTTTCTTCAACTGAGAATGCTTTATTTCACTTTTATTCTTGAAGGATAATTTCACTGGATAGAGAATTCTGGGTTAACATTTATTTTTTACCAGCAAACTGAGAATATAAGAAAATGGGTTAACATTTCTTCTGTTTCATCACTTAAAAAATATTGTGCTTCTTTCTTCTGGGCTTTGCAGTTTCCGATAAGTCATAGTCATTTGAATTGTTGTTCCCCCACATGTCGTGTGTTTTTCTCTGGATGCTTTCATGATTTTTTTTACGTCCTCAGTTTTCAGCAGTGTGCTTTCAATGTGTCTGGGTATGGAAATCTTTGGGTTTATTCTGCTTGTGTTCTGCGAACTTCTTGAATCATCATGTTCATATCTTTTGCCATACCTGAAATGTCTCCAGCAATTATTTCTTCACATACTTTTTCAGCACCACATACTTCTGCCCTTTTGGTTCCTCCATCTTCTATTTCTTTGCTGAAACTTTCTTTTTCTACTGGTTTTAAGAGTATTTGGGATTGCCTGTGGAGTATTTTCAGTTGCTGGTTGAATATTTTAGTCTTTTGTCAAGTAAGTGCAACATCTGTGTCATCTCAGCATTGCTGTCTTTTCCTATAAGAATTGAGATTTTCTCTGTCCCTTTATATGCCAATTTTGTATTATATCAATTTTGAACAATGAAGAATTATGAAGCCTTCAATCTTGTTTAAATCTCACAGATATTGAAACTTTTGTTTTCGCAGATAGTTGACATAATTAGATTCAGGCTACAAGCTGCAATCTGTCTTCTGAGCTGTGGTTCCAATATCAGTTCAGTTTTCAAAGCCCTACAATGCTATTTTTTCATTTTTATTTTTGACACAGGGTCTTGTTCTGTCACCTAGGCTGGAGTGCAGTGGTGCCATCATAGCTTACTGCAGCCTCAACCTCCTGGGTTCAAGTGATCCACCCACTTCAGTCTCTGGAGTAGCTGAGACCACAGGCACATGCCACCATGCCCAGCTAATTTTTGTAAATTTTGTATAGACAGGGTTTCTCCATGTTGCCCAGACTGGCCTTGAACTCACTACTGGGCTCAAGTAATCCACCTGCCTTGGCCTCCCAAAGTGCTGGGATTATAGGCATGAGCCACCTTGACTAACCTGCAATGCTATGTATCCATTCCACATGTATGCCACTGTGTAGCCATTTCTAGGACTTGGATAGTGGTCTTTTTGTTAATTCAATTCTCAAAAGCCTTTCTTACGCTGATGAGGAACAGATCCATGCACATGTAGCTTGGGGATGAGCCAGAAGGATCATAAACAATTTAATGGCTCACTTTCCTGAACTCTTCCCTTTCTGCTATCTACCTGGTACTTTCTGGTTTCCTGGGGTTCCTCCTTTGGTCCCCCATCCAGAAAGTTGGGGCTTTTGATTAACCCACTCTGCCTTGTACCTCTGCAACTGTGCTTGGATCCAGCCAGGACACACAGAGAGAAAAATCAATGGAGCCCACAACTCCAATTAGAGAGAAAGGTCCTCCTATGTTGGAATTTTGGTTCCTGCAAGCTGTGATTGCCACTACCAATATATGATTATTTGGGGCTGGGTTGCATAAGAATGAAGAAGAAAAAAAAAGGAGGGGGGGTTTCACTCTAAATTTTAGATGCTTCTTTTTCTGTCCCTTGGGCAGAAACCAGAAGGCTTTTCCTAGTGTGTCCTGGTGCCCATTTCCACTTCCAGGTGGAGCTGTGTTAGGTTCATGCTGGAGGATTAACAAGGGGAACAAATGGTAAACTCACTACTGGTTTGGTGGTACTTTTTCTTTTTCTTTGAGATGGAGTCTCACTCTGTAGCCCAACCTGGAGTGCAGTGGCACGATCTTGGCTCACTGCAAACTCTGCCTTAGGGGCTCAAGCAATTCTCTTGCCACAGCGTCCGAGTAGCTGGGACTACAGGGACGTACCACCATGCCTGGCGAATTTTTTGTATTTTAGTAGAGATGGGGTTTCACCATGTTGACCAGGGTGGTCTAGAACTCCTGAGCTTAGGTGATCTGCCTGTTTTGGCCTCCCAAAGTGCTAGGATTACAGGCATGAGCCACTGTGCCTGGCTGGTGGTATCTTAAATTCTGGTCTTTGTACTAAATCTGCCTGCTACTATATATTTTTCAGGGTCCTGAAATAGTGCTGTATGCATTCTGTCTGGGTTTTATAGCTGTATTGAGTAGGACTGACAGGGTGGAGTGTGCTTACTCTTTTTAAATTGATTTAATATTCAGCAATCTTGCTAATGTGTGTGTGTGCGTTTTAGATAGAGTCTTGCCTTGTTGCCCAGTCTGGAGTGCAGTGGCACTGGGTTCAAGCAATTCTCCTGCCTTGGCCTCCTGAGTAGCTAGAATTACAGGTGTGTGACACCTCACCTAATTTTTGTATTTTGAGTAGAAACAGGGTTTCACCATGCTGGCCAGGCTGGTTTCGAACTCCTGGTTTCAAGAGATCCTTCTGCCTCAGCCTCCCAAAGTGCCAGATTACAGGCATTAGCCACTGTGCCTGACCTGCTTACTCTATCTTACCCAGAACTGGAAGCATCCTGTCTGTTAATGTAAGTGACGCTGCCTATCCAAAATGAGTAAGTGAATAGATGAATTCACACAGGTCAACTACTATTGAGATTACCATGCAGCCACTTGGATAAGCAAAAGTTGATCACATCTCAGTGGGCGACCAGCAACAACTAGCCAAGCTGGAGAGCAGAGATTTATTCTCCAGATGAAAGATGCTTGAAACAAATACTCTCTCAGAAGGGGCTATTGCTCTATCTGACCCAAGGTAAAGCCCACCCGTTGACAGATTCCGCCCAGATATGGAGCTTGCATTTCAGAGTTAGCATCAAACATCAAAAGCACCCACACTGGAAGAAAGGCCTGAATACAAAAGCTGGAATCCAATTAAACAGATCACAGGGAGAACTGCAGGAAACTAGGTAGTGCAGCACAAAAGAAAACCTTCACAAAATTTTAATTAGTGGTTTCAACAGATACAAGATGATACTGAAGCCACACAACAGGAATCGGGATGCTAAAAGAAGAGAAAGTAAGGAAGAAAAAGAATAGAAAAAGGAATCAGAATAGAAATGCAGGCAAATTAAGAATATGATGGCCAAAATAAGAGTCAATAGAAAAACTGAAAGACAAAAGGGAAGAAATCTTTCTAATAGTACCATGAAAACAAAGAAATGGGGAAAATAAGAAAAGAGGCCTTAAAGGTCCACCTAGGATATCCCAAATCCAAATAACTAGCATTTCAAAAAGAGAGAATGGTAATAAACACAGAAATAACATAACAGCATTTCCCAGAACTAAAATACACAAGAAGGCTGGGTGAGGTCACCAGCCTCTAATCCCAGCACTTTTGGAGGCTGAGGCAGGCGGATCACTTGAGCCCAGGAGCTCAAGACTGGCCTGGGAAACATGGAAAACCCCATCTCACAAAAAAACACAAAAATTAGCCAGGCATGGTGACATGTGCCTGGAGTCCCAGTCAGCCAGGAGACTGAGGTGAGTGGATGACTTGAGCCTGGGAAGTTGAGGCTGTAGTGAGCCATGTTTACACCACTGCACCCCAGCCAAGGTGACAGGGTGAGACCCTATCTCTAAATAAATAAATAAATAAATAAATAAATAAATAAATAAATAAATAAATAAAATACATAAGAAGCCAAGCATAATTAGTGAAACAATTACAACTTTCTTGGAACTAAAGGACAGAAACATCTTGAAAGGGAACACAAAACACCTAGGCATGATTACTTTCAAAAGTCCCACAAGAAAAATCCTGGGAGCAGGGTAGGAACAAGATACACAAAAAATGACAGTAAGAATGCCGCAAATTCTCAAAAGAAGTTCTGGATGATGGGGGTGGGGGGGCCGGCAGGCAGTAATGTATCCAAAATTCTAAGGGAAGATGATTTTCAATCTATAATTCTATATTTATCACATTACATATCAAATACAACATAAAGACCCAGAAAATTACTCCTATGGATTCTTTTCTTAGGAAACCTATCTGACAGGGAAATTCACCAAAAATAAGGGAGATGAAATAATTAGTTATAAAACCCAAGAGTGGCAAATAGAAGTCCAAACATCATAGTTATGTAGCAGACAAGCTGAGGAACCAGCTGATTAGAGGGAAGAAGGTTTTAGGAGTGTTCTCCCAAAAAGGACGCTAAATAGAGATAGAAATAAGTACTTATAAAATATTAAGGGTACATATATAATACATTTCACATGTGGATGAAAACAGGGCAGATACAAATTCCAGGAAAGGCTTGGGCATGGTGGCTCATGTCTGTAATCCCAGCACTTTGGGAGGCTGGAGTGGGAGAATCGCTTGAGCTCAGGAGATTGAGGCCAGAAATTAACTTTTAGATTCTACAAAAAGTTAATAAATTAGCCGAGCATGGTGATGTGTGCCTATAGTAGCAGCTACTCAGGAAGCTGAGGTGGAAGGACTGCCTGAGCCCAGGAGGAGGCTGCAGTGAGCCAAGATGGTGCTATTGCACTCTAGCCTGGGCAACAGAGCAAAACACTATCTTAAAAAAAAAAAATCCAGGAAAAAAATTAAAAAGTTGTACCAAAAAAAAAAAAAACCCCATAAATGTAGTATAGTACTTGGCTCTGTAGTGAGTAACTAAAAAACATAACTCTATTAGAAAAACTGGGATAGTTTTTGTCTCATTTATCTTAAAGAAAGTGAATAATGCCTACAATTGATAAGAAACAGCAGTATGAGCCAGGCACAGTGGGAGGTCTAGGCAGGTGGATCATTTGAGGTTAGGAGTTCAAGACTAGCCTGGCCAACATGTTGAAATCCCATCTCTATTAAAATATAAAAATCAGGCATGGTGGCGCGCATCTATAGTCCCAGCTACTCAGGAGGCTGAGGCAGGAGAATCACTTGAACCTAAGAGGTGGAGGTTGCAGTGAGCCGAGATCATGCCACTGCACTCCAGCCTGGGGTGACAGAGTGAGATTCTGTCCTTAAAAAAAAAAAAAAAAAGAAAAAAAAAAAAAAACAGAAGAAACAGCAGTACAGCTGACCCCTGAACAACACAGGTAAGGGGTACTGACACCCCCCAATACAACAGAAAAATCACCTGTTAACTTTTTGACTCCCCCAAACTACAAATAGCTTACTATTGATTGGAGGCCTTACTGATAACGAAAACAGTCAATTAACAGAATTTTGTATGTTCAATGTATTATATACTGCATTCATAATAAAGTAAGCTAAAGAAAAGAAAATGTCATTAAGAAAATCATAAGGAAGAGAAAATGTGTTTACTATTCATTAAGTGGAAGTGGATCTTCGTGAAGGCCTTCATCCTTACCTTCACTTTGAATAGACTGAGGAAGAAGAGGGATTGGTCTTGCTATTTCAGGGGCGGAAGAGGCGGAACAAAATCTGCATATAAGCAGACCAGTGCAGTTCAAACCCATGTTGTTCAAGGGTCAACTGCATATTATTTATAATTATTTAGGTAACCATTAGAACAAATAGCTAAAAACAGTAAAAAGTTACCTCTAGGGGAGGCTTGGAAGCAAGGAACTGCTGCTGTTCACACAAATCTTTTAGTACTACTTGATTTTCTGTTTTAAAACCATGTGTATATATTATTTTAGTACACTTCCCACCTTCTAATTTTAATTAAAAAATTATGAAGTGGAGGCATAACATGCTATGATGTGTCACTGACAGTTTTGGCTCTAACTGTAAGTTTTGCTTGTTTCTTGTCTGACATTTGAGATGAGGAATGTCAGCAGTTAAGAAATATTACGAGTAATTTATCCACAAAGGAAACACTTTCTATTACTTCTCTGTTACTTTTCTGGATTAGTTTAATTGAATATTATTAACAGCAAGAATACCTGTTTGAAAATGTTATATCTATAATGAATTGTATGACTTCAAATGTTCTTCATACTATACAACCAAAATAAAATGCACAATTAAACTGGATGTTGAGACAGGTAAGACCAGTTGAACAACCTTAATTTTTTGTCATTTTTTAAAATGACAATTGCAAAAGTCTCAACATTTTAATCAACTTAAGTCAATCTTATATATTTGAACTTATGGCAATTTTATACTATAAAATTCTCAATCTGAGGTATCACTTACAAACAAATCCACTGACTTCTCATAGCATATACAAAATCCTTTCACAGAAAGTGGTATCTAGGGGAATATATTCAGATACTGTTTGGATTACAAAATTGTAATCCTGCCTTCCTAAAAGTTAACCCTGCCTGCCTTCCTAGAAGTTAAGCCTGCCTGCCTTCCTAGAAGTTAAGCCTGCCTGCCTTCCTAAAAGTTAAGCCTGCCTGCCTGCCTACTGCCTTCCTGCCTGCACCACTGAGTCAGATCCTCTGAGAACATCACAGAGGGCTGGAGGAGAGCTCTTGGGTCTCCTGTGCTGGAAGTGGGTAAGCACTGGCAAGACTGGCAAAGAAATACTCAGCACAGACAGGGCTGCCTGACAGTATTCCTCACATAACTCAAACTAGTATCACAAGATTTACTATCTAGTTTTGGGAAAGAGCTGTGCAAAATGCTCATGACTGCTTCACATGCACAAACCCACTTTCTTTTTTTTGGTTCCTCAAAAGCAATTATCCCCTAAGATTCAGATTTCATTAACAATTTATTCTTCTGAAGTACTGAGTGTAAGGTTGTTGAGTTGAAATGAGGAAACTGAGGCCAGTATAAGAAAATGAAAATCTGATTTATTTAGCTCCCAGGCGAGGTTCTATGGTCCAGGTAAGGGCCAGAGAAGTCGCACTTAACTTTTTAGGGCAAGGGGTTTTATAAGGAGTGAAGGCATTTGATTGGATATAGAGGAGACAAAGCATAAGGCACTTGACTGGATATTGGGACCCAGGAAGTGGAATGAAGGCAGTTATTACTGGTAGGTAGGCGGGATTTTTGGTGAGTGGGCCGTCCTGGGGAAGAATGACCTAAATGGAACAAAGAGTTATCGGGCAGGGTTTGGTGTGGCTTTTTTGAAATTTTTGGGTAGGGGTTTTTCAGTGGGGGCTAGGTGTTGGGTGCAGAGTGGTGACGTAATTCCCCATCACCAGGAAGGATGGGCATGTTTGAGCTCCCAGCGAGGCAACTGGCCTTACACTGAGTAGCAACAACTGATTATTATATTCAAGTTCAGAAGAGAATAATAAAGTACATAGCATCATTACATTTGAGATGTTTGGCCACTACTTACACTGATAAGAAAGATAATGCAGTCCAAATACTCATCATTTGAATTGGTTGTACTTGGTATCTGAACACTTTTAATGTTAGCTAAAAGTGATCTCCCCCATCCTACAATATTCTTACTCTGTTTTACTTTACTCAGGCTTTTAAGAAAAACGGGGGAGGGGCATGATCTAAAGTAACTTACTTTCATATGGTACATGGAATTTGTATTATTCCATCTTTCATAAACTCAGTTTTTCTCAACTCTATCATAACATTTCACAAATCCAGAGAGGAGTTCCTTGCAACTTCTGTCATTCAAAACACAGCTAAAACCAGAAATGACCAAAGCAGCTGCTCAAGAGTGTATAGGTTTGACCTAGGGAAAGGTTTCTTCACACCACTACTCAGCATCTTCTATTTCTCAGTATGTGCAAACACTAAAGGGGTTCTGCCAGCTTCACCCAGGCTGCATATTCTCAGAAGCAGCTGACTGTAAGTGCAGAAGGAACAGCATCAAGTGCTACCTGAAGAGCATAGAGGAGCAAATGACAATGGACAAACAGAGTGAAAAACAAATTCAAGACAGACACAATGGTTAAAAACGACAGCAGCCCATGACCAGCTACCATGGGGGTAGGTATGACATACTTGCCAGCTGTGAGGAGCATCAATCCACCATGGCACACTATAAGACATTCAAGTCAACCACAAGTCACTGGGGAAAGAGAAACTACGCAGGCAAGGAAGCTCTTAATATAGTAAAGAGAAATTTCTAAAATGGCTCAGACCAGTACTTCTCAATGCTAGATGCACACTTTAGGATAAAAAGTTTTGTTTGTTCATATTTAGGAGATTCTTGCATAAGAGATGTTCTATATTCTAAGAGAAAAGAATATGACTTTCAGACATTAACCTGAAATAGCATGTACACGAATTAGAGGCACCACATATGCCTCAGAAAAAAATAAACTGTTAATCATTCATCTATAAATCTGTTACAGGTCCATTTTAGGTCTCTATTTAGCCATCTGTATTAGTAAGATTGCTACCAAATTAATAATGCCTTTATTAGCCGTCTTTTCCCAACATACTTTCAACATTTGCTGTCTATTCCATCTTTTTCTTTAACCTCATCTCTAACATGTCCATGAAGTACATTCCTGGAAGGGTGCTTCTTTGCCCCATAGGAAAGGACTTGCCTGCATGGTCACTCTGAATGTACTCCTAGAGACAGGACCAGCGGTCATATTGTGTCTACTCTAGACTCCATCCCCACTATAATCTGACAGCTTCAAAACCTTTCAGCTCTCCTGATTTTCACTCATACTCAAAGAACCTCTTCAAGTCCCCAGATCTCATATCTATTGCCATTCTTCTCACTCTCAGTAAAATGTGTATTTGATCAGAGCCCAGAAGTCAATATATGTGAATCCCCTCCATTTCATCCAAAAATTCTACCTTTTATGACTTCCTTCTCCCTCCTGCTTTTTCAAAGTTATGTTTTTGCATTCTGCCTTATCTCAGGCTTCATCACTTCTTTGTTTATCCACTGCTGCCCCTCTGCCTACAAACATGCTTGAACCGGTTTCCCATATCCTACAGAACACTTCCTTCAAATTTACTGCTGATGTGTGGGACTACTCCATTTCTGCCCTCTCGTCTTCACACTTTTATTTTAGAGATGGTTTTGCTCTACTGCCCAGGTTAGAGTACAGAGGTGTGATCATAGCTCACTGCAACTGCAAACTCCTGGCCTCAAGCAATCCTCCTGCCTCAGACTCCAAAGTGCTATGATTACAGGTATAAGCCACTATGTCTGGCTTTACACTTTTTGAAAAAAGTAGTCTAAGCCCCATTTCACTGTCAATCCCTTGCCTTCTGGATTCTGCCCCCATTCAAACCAAAACCACTTTCTTGAATGCCAACAATGACAACTAATGCCAAGCCCAAAGTCTCTTCCTTTGTATTCATTCTGCTTGGGCTATATGTAGCATGACAGCATTGACCAGCTTCCCCATGCCAAGTTCTTTCTTCTCCACACTTCTGAGATACTTCCTACTTTTGACTAGTCCCTCCAAATTTTTTTACTTTCTTTCTCTACTGCTGCTTAAATTTCCCAAAATTCTCTCTTGGTCCTCTCCCTCAACTATACTCTCATAGACTCTTAAGTTGTAATTCTAACTTTTACTGTTCTGGTGATAACTCCAAATTTCCACTTCTAACCTTTAACATTTCTTAACAGGCATAATTCACTTTATTTTTCTTGTATAAAACCTCTATGTTGCAGCTACAGCTGCCACGTGGGTCCTTTGCATGGAGACTACGGTGTGGGTTTTGATGAGGTGGTCAGTGAATTCCCTGATAGGGAGATTTGGTGAATACAGTCTTCTTCCAGAGGTCGGAGGTCAGGCAGCTATAGGTCTTGGAGATGGCATCAAAAGTGGCCTTGGCAAAGTTGCCCAGGGTGGCAGTGCAGCTCCTGGGTAAGGTGCAGCAATCATCAATACTGGCCATCAGCAGCAGCTTCTTGGGCACCGCGGCTGAGATGATGCCAGTGCTCCTGGGTGCAAGGATGAGGTGCATCAGCACAGAGCTGTAGCAGCCAGTCACCTTGCAAGGGATAATGTGGGGTTTGCCGATCTTGTTCCCCCAGTAACCTCTGCACACGGAAACAATGGAGAGCTTGGCCTGGATGATGGCCCCTCAGATGGCATCTCCTTGGAACACTTAACACCCAGACTGATGTGGTTGTTGTAGTCCCTGATGGCAACAAATGCCTTGAACCTGGTGTGCTGGCTGGTGCAGGTCTGCTTCTGCACTGGCATAATCTTCAAAACCTCATCCTTGAGAGAGCCCCCAGGGAAAAGTCAATGATCTCAGACTCCTTGATGGGCACGGAGAAGAGAGATTTCCTCCAGGGACTTGATCTTCATGTTCTTGACCAGGTGGCCCAGCTTGGTAATGGACATCCACTCCTTGGTTGGGGCCCTGGCCCCAGATGCCACTGCTGAAGCCTCTGTAGTTCCTCATCCCAGGGCCCCCAGGCCCTCTGATTCGCCCTCCTGTACCCCTCACCCACCTCCTCACTGACCCCAGCTACACTGGCATCATGTGCCATTTGGTGTTTTCTCAAAGAAGCAGCAACTGTTATTTTTTTAGGCTGCAAGACTATACCCTGAGCACTTCCACCTGGTTATCCCACTTATCAGGTCTGAATTAGAGCTCACAGCTTTCTTCCACTCCATCCTTGGCCCAAGTTCCCGAGTCTCATGAACACAGCAACTAATTCTAAACTCTTCTTCCTATTGTCAGTCTTATCACACTGCACTCCTTTGTTACAGAACCAAAGTTATTTCTGAAAACATATCAATTTCACTCCTTGCTCAAAAACTTTCTAAAGCTCCTCATTGTGTAGGATTAATGTTCAAGATTCTCAGAATAATATTCAAAGTCCCTGAAGTCTAGACTTTAACGTGCTTATTTCTGTATCCTACTTTAAACTTTCCTTCCTTCTCCTCTAATCCAAAAGCACCTTCTAAGAAATCCAAAGTGTATTAATCTCTGCTTTCTACACAAACAGTATCTTATTATTTAAACTATAGCATTTATCACAGCTTTACTAGATTGTATTATATTAAGAGTGGGGATTGGCCTTGGACATTTAACTATGGTTCTTGACCAGGGGAGATTTTGTCCTTTCTGAGGGCATTTGGCAATGTCAGGAGACACTGCTAGTTGTTAAACCAAGAGGATGCTCCTGGCAACGAGAGGGTAGAGGCCAGAAAAGCTGCTCAACATCCTAAAATGCACAGTAAAGCACACACAACAATTATCTGCCCAAAATGTCAACAGTGCCAATGTTGAGAAACCATGAACTAATCAATAATTGTCTAAGAAGTACAATGTCAGAACAGTAATTAGGAGGTTCAGGAAGACAGGCTGACATCCAGCCCAGTTATCAATGATTTGGTTAACATTGTTTAAGAAGGAGAGAATGGCCAAAAAGCGGGTGAAGGGAGTTTCATTTTAGTAGTCTGAATAAAGTTAAAGAAAATTATCAAATACTTCTAAATAAAGGGAAAAAACGGCCTTTCAAACATAAGGGAGCACTCTCTTAGGCCCACCCAAAGATTATTTAATTCTCTAGGAAATATAACTTTCCTAACATATTATTCATTACTGGTTAGGGTCTAGACTGTGAATCTACACATGAAAATGTAGATTTTTGTCCAGCAGAGAAAGATGCTAACTTTCTCAGCCTGCTAGAAAAGTAAACCAAAAGGTCACAATATCATTGCTCTGTAAGGTATTAGCCAATCTGTATCTAATACAGCAACTGTATTCCATCAATCTTTTTTAGTGCTAATAAATACACAAATTCTAGTACAGAACAACTAGAAAACAATTAACAAAATGGCAGTAGGAAGTCTTTACCCATCAATAATAACCTTGAGATTAGAGAAGTGACTGAAAAAGAAAATAAGATCCAAGTATATGCTGCCTGCAAGAGACTCACTTCACCAGTA
Source organism: Alouatta palliata (assembly GCA_004027835.1). Classification (NCBI taxonomy): domain Eukaryota; kingdom Metazoa; phylum Chordata; class Mammalia; order Primates; family Atelidae; genus Alouatta; species Alouatta palliata. Next base: position 19,594 of record PVKV010008642.1, read on the forward strand.
AGGTCACACACAGATTAAAGGTGAAGGGACAGAAAAAGGTATTCTATGTGAATGAAAACCAAAAGAAAGCAGGTGTAGCTATACTTGTATCAGATAAAAAAAACTCTAAGTCAAAAACTATTAGAAGAAACAAAGTCATTATAAAACAATAAAGGGGTCAATTCAGCATGACAATGTAACAACTATATGTGTATATACATATATGCACACATTCAAGTACAGAAAGCAAATATTAACAGATCTGAAGGGATAGACTATAATACAGTAACAGTAGGGAACATCAGCACCCCACTTTCAGTTCAAGACCAGCCTGGGCAACATGGCGAAACCCAGATGGAAATTAAGATCAGATTAGAAATAAATGAAAGATTAAAGGAGAAATAAATGAAATAGATACAATAAAATAGAAAAGATAATTAAAATGAAGAGTTTTTTAAAATGAGGTTCTAAAAATTCACAAACCTTTAGCTAGACTAAGAAAAAAGACAAAATAAGAAATGAAAAAGTAATAAGACAACTGATACTACAGATATACAAAAGATCATAAAAAGCTATTATGAATTACATAAGAACAAATTGGATAACTCAGAAGAAACTGATAAATTCCTTGACACATACAACCTACCAAGATTGAATTATGAACAGAAAATCTGAAGAGACTAATAAGTGAGACTAAATCAGTAATAATAAGTCTCCTATCAAAGAAAAGCCCAGGAGCTGATGACTTGCTTCACTACTTAATTCTACCAAACATTTAAGGAAGAACTAATAATAATTCTTCTCAAACTCTTCCAAAAAACTGAAGAGGAGGAAATACTTCCAAATTCATTTTTGAGGCCAGCATTACCCCGGTACCAAAACCAGACGAAGATAAAACAAAAAAAAGAAAACCACAGGCCAATATCCCTGATGAACACGGATATAAAAACCCTAAACAAAATACAGTTGGCCTTCTCTCTCTATGGGTTCCACATCCATAGATTCAACCAACCACAGATCAAAAACACTCAGAAAAAAATTTCAGTTTGTCCTGGACACATACAGACTTTTTTCCTGTCATTATTCCCTAAAGAATACAATATAACCATTTACATAGCATTTACACTGTATAAGGCATTATAAGTAGATCAAGGAGGTCAAATCATCCGGAGATGATTTAAATATATAGGAAAATGTACACAGATTATATGCAAACACTACACCATTTTATTTCAGGGACTTGAGCAGCTGCAGATTTTTGTATCTGTGAGAGATCCTGGAGCCAACTGCCCACAAATGACAAGAGACTACTGTAATAGGAAAGAGAATTCAATAACACATTAAAAAGATCATTCACTATAATCAAGTAGGAGGATTCATCCAAGGAACACAAGGATGGCTGAACAAACGCAAATAAAAAAAAAAGATACATTACATTAACAGAATGAAAGACAAAAGCCATATGATCATTTCATTGGATGCCGAAAAAGCATTTGATAAAATCCTATGTCTTTTCATGATTTAAAAAAAAAAAAAAATCTCAACACCTCAGCACAATAAATAGCACTTATGACAAATCTGTGGCTCATATCATACTCAACAATGAAAAATTTTTTAAGATCTGGAACAAGACAAGGAAGTTTGCTCTTTCACCATAGTATTCAAAAGTATTAGAGCAATTAGGCAAGAGAAAGAAATATAAGACATCCAAACTAGAAAGAAAAAAGTTAAACTGTTCCCAGATGACATGATCTTACTACATTTAAAAAACCCCAAGAGTCCACCAAAAAAACAGAATTAATAAATTCAATAAAGTTGCAGAATACAAAATCAACACAAAAATCAGTAGTGTTTTTACACTAACAGTGAACTATCTGAAAAAGAAATCAAGAAAACAATTAATCCTACTTAGGAATAAATTTAACAAGGAGGTCAAAAATCTTACGCTGAAAATGAAAACGCTGACAAAAGACATTGAAGACACAAATAAATGGAATGATATCCCAGGACAATCTCTTCAATAAATATATGGGGAAAAGTATATAACCACATGCAAAATAATGAAATTAGCTCCTTATTGCACATCATGTACAATAATCAACTAAAAATGGATTAAAGACTTAAAAGTTAAGACTCTAAACTATGAAACTACTAGATGAAAAGCTCCATGACATTGGTCTGAACAATGATTTTTAAAAATACAACCTCAAATGCAGAGGCTACAAAAACAAAAACAGACTAATAAAATTACATCAAATAAAACTTCTGCACAAGAAAGAAACTCTGCACAAGAAAGAAATCAATCAACAGAGATTACCTACAGAATGAGAAAATATTTGCAAACTGTACACATGAAAAGAGGTTCATATCCAAAAATATAAAAGGAACTCAAAACAACTAAAGCAAGAAAACAATCCAATTTAAAAATGAGCAAAAGATTTGAATAGACATATTTATCAAAAGAAGACATAAAAATGGCCAACAGGTACAGTAGTCAGTCCGTCCTTACGTGTGGCTTCAGTTACCCTTGGTCAAACATGTTATGAAAACATTAAATAGAAAACTCCAGAAATAAGCAATTCATAAATTTTAAATTGTGCCCTCTTCTAAGCAGTGCAGTGAAATCTTCCATCGTACAGTATGGAAATCATTCCTCTGTCTGGTGCCTCCACGCTGTATATACTACCTGCCCAACAGACAGTAGCTGCCTTGGTTATCAGATCGACTGTAGCAGTATCTAGGGGCCATCTTCAAGTAGCTCTTATTTTACTTAATAATGATCCCAAAATACAAGAGTGGTAACGTTGGCAATTTGGACACTCCAAAGAGAAGCAGTAAATTGCTTCCTTTAACTGCAGAGATGAAACTTCTCCACTCAGTAAGAAAGTAACTTTTACTAGAGTATACTGTTATAATTTTTTCTATTATTAGTAATTGGTGTTAATCCTTTATTGTGCCTAAGGTATAATTTAATCTTTATCATGGATATCTATGTATAGGAAAAAAACATTGTATATATAGAACTCAGTACCATCCAAGGTTTGAGGTGTCTACTGGAAGTAGAACGTATCCCCAATGGATAAGGGGGGCTACCGTACATGAGAAAAGTTCTTGGCTGGGTGCAGTGGCTCATGCCTGTAATCCTAACACTTTGGGAGGCCAACGTGGGAGGATCATTTCAACTCAGGAGTTTGAGAACAGCCTGAGCAACACAGGGAGACCCCATCTCTAAAAAAATTTAAAAAGTAGCTGGGCATGGTGGTAAACTCGCCTATGGTCCCAGCTATTCAGGAAGCTGAGATGAGGGAACTGCTTGAGCCCAGGAACTTGAGGCTGCAGTGAACTATGACCACATCACTGCATTCCAGCCTGGGTGACAGAGTGAGGCCCTGTCTCAATCAATCAATACATAAAATAATAATATTAATAAAATAGCAAATGTTATATACAGTCATCCCTTTGTGTCACAGAGAATTGGTTCCAGGATTCTTCTGCAAATATCAAAATATGGTAAATACAAACAATGGAATACTAATCAGCCATAGGGGGGAAAAAAAAAAGGAAATCCTGGTATTTGCAACATCATAGCTAAAACTGAAAACATGAGGTTAAGTGAAATAAGCTAGGCATGGAAAGACAAATAATGTAAGTGGAATCTAAAAAAGTTGGTCTCCTAGACACACACAGTAGAATGGTGGTTATCCAAGATGGCACAGTTTACGGAAGGGATTCTGGAGATGTTGGTCAAAGGATACAAGATTACAGTTAGACAGGAGGAATAAATTCAAGAGAACTATTGTACAGCACGGTGACTATAGTTAATGACAATATATTGTATTCATGAAAAATGCTAACAGAATAGATATTATGTGTTCTCACCACAAAAATGACAACTATGTGAGGCATGTTAATTAGTTAGCTTTAACCATTCCACATTATATATGTACTTCAAAACACCATGGATACATAATACAATTTTATCTGTCAATTTAAAAAATAAATAAATTTGAAAACTTCAAGTGCTCTTTGACCCACTTCTACATTCCTGCTAGTCCCTCATTCATGAGTTACCTGTCTGAAAGCCATGCTTACATAACTTCAAAAAAACTTTTACACTTTGGCAGTAAAGTAGCACCCACTCAGATGCCCAAAGGGACTCTCACCTGCTGGGGCTACTAAACTGAGTGGCCCCAGAAGAGCACTTTGTCAGCTCCTTAAACCCAAGCATGTCTCATTTTGGCTTCCAGAGTACCAAGAGAATACCAAGCAGCAAGATAATTTTACTTTTGCTATTTTTCTGTTGTCTCCTTTTCTTCTGATGTGTTTTCGGTTGATGGTTCTTAGCCACATGTGCTTTATTACACTGGCCCAGAGACCAGTGGCTATGAATCACAAGGGCAGTTTCAACTGCACCCTCTGTATACATGAATCCGGTCTATGCATGGCTGATAACTGATCTCTGCTAGGAATCTGATTTTATGGTCTGACCATGTGGTGGTCTGTCAGGTAGACAATAGAGATCTATTTTCTGTCAGATGAGACACTTCAAGAAAAATCTGATTTCAGTCATTTCTGTGTTTTTGTTAGTGCAAGATGTCTCAGCACCAATGGAAGACTGCCTTTTTGAAATCTGGACCAGTTACGTGTTTCTCAATTATTTTTAGCTGTGATTATGACTGTTGAAGCTGAAAGTTCTCTGTGTATTTGTGACTATAAGAGAAGCCTTATTTTTCATGGTATGAATGAGAAATATCTCCAAGCCTATTAATACATTAGATTATAAAGTTCCTCAAACAATCTCTATTCTAGTTGGTTGACAGAGAATTATAAGCACTTCCTTAACTCTATAATCTTAGAATTCCTAAAACATAATGAAACTAAACACCTAATACTTTAAACATGTTAGCCTTTTAAGGACAAAAAAAAAAAAACCAAACCCAGGCTGGGTGTAGATACAGATGCCTGTAGTCCCAGCTACTTGGGAAACTGAAGATCACCATCTCTCAAAAAACAACAACAAAAAGAAAAACTCCAAAACTCACAGAAACCAATACTTCAAAATAATTGTTATTTAAGAAACCAAATTCATTTAATCAAAATAATTCTCAGACAAATCAGTATTATTTAATACTAATTTAAAAATAAATGTCCTTTCCCTGACTTTAACCAGTGTAGAATATAACACATATATACATTTCTTTTTTTTTTTTTTTTTTTTTTTTTTTAAGATGGAGTCTCGTTCTGTCACATAGGCTGGAGTGAAGTGGTGTGATCTCAGTTCACTGCAACCTCTGCCTCATGGGTTCAAGTGATTTTCCTGTCTCAGCCTCCCAAGCAGCTGAGATTACAGGGATCTGCCACCATGCCTGGCTAATTTTTTTGTACTTTTAGTAGAGATGTGGTGGTCACGCTGGTCTCGAACTCCTGACCTCAAATAATCCACCCACCCAGCCTCCCAAAGTGCTAGGATTACAGGCGTTGAGTCACCGCACCCAGCCTACACATTTTTTTTTTTAAATGTTTTTTGTGACAGAGATTAATAATACTTCCTAAGCTTTACTGGCTTACTGATTAGGTAGGCTAATATTACTTACCTGTATTTCTGATTATGAAAAGTATAAAATCTGGCCCAGTGTGGTGGCTCACATCTGTAATCCTAGCACTTTGGGAGGCCAAGCCAGGACTGCTGGAGCCCAGGAGTTTAAGGCCAGCCTGGGCAACATGGTGAGTCTGTCTCTATCCAAAAAAATATAAATGATTATATAAAATTACATGTTCAACTAAATAAAATCATAATATTGATGAACTTTTTTTTTTTTGGAGATAGAGTCTCACTCTGTTGCTCAGGCTGGAGTGCAGTGGTGCGATCTCAGCTCACTGCAACCTCCACCTCCTGGGTTCAAGTGATTCTCTAGTCTCAGCCTCCCAAATAGCTGGGATTATAGGCATGTGCCACCATGCCTGGTTATTTATTTTTTTTGAGACAAAGTCTCACTCTGTTGCCCAAGTTGGAGTGCAGTGGCCTGATCTCAGCTCACTGTAACCTCCACCTCCCAGGTTGAAGTGACTCTCCTGCCTCAGCCTCCAGAGTAGCTGGGACCACAGGCACATGCCATCATGCCCGACTGATTTTTGTATTATTAGTAGAGATGGGGTTTCACCATGTTGACCAGGTAACTCCTGATGTCAAGTGATCCATCCCCTTGGCCTATGAAAGTGCTGGGATTACAGGTGTGAGCCATGGCGTTCAGCCAAACTTTTTAAACTTTAAAATTTTTTTTTCTTATTTTTTGAGATGGAGTCTTGCTCTGTCGCCCAGGCTGGAGTGCAGTGGTGCAATCCCTGCAATCTCCGCCTCCCCAGGTTCAAGTGATTCCCCTCCTTCAGCCTCCAGAGTAGCTAGGACTACAGGTGCACACCACCATGCCCAGCTAATTTTTTTTTTTTTTTTTTTAAATTTTAGCAGACACAAGGTTTTGCCATGTTGGCCGGGACGGTCTCGATCTCCAGACCTCGTGATCCACCCTGCCCAACTCAGACAAACTTTTTTATACCAGAAGTTGGATGTTGCTCAGTTGTCAGGGTAAGCACAACTTCCAGGATCATTCATTAACTTCAAGACTTTGGTTAGACTGATTGTTACTCTTTGGAATATGCAGTTAACTTCCAAGTGAGACAGACACAGAATATAAGTTTTTACTTTTGTTTAGAGATGGGTCTCACTATCTTGTCCAGATGGTGTGATTTCATAGGTGTGAACACGGTGCACTGCAGTCTCAAAATGCTGGCCTCAAACCATCTTCCCACCACAGCCTTCCAAGTAGCTGACACTACAGGTGCACACCACCATGCCTAACCACCGAATATATAATTTAACACACACATACACATGCTCTTTTTAACATAACCACAATGTCATTAATGCACCCAACAAAACATAGTTTCTTAATCTAACAACCAGTCTATGTTTAATGTCTTTCTCCAGTTGTTTTGTCCTAATTCTGATTTTTTTTTCACCATAACTATGATTAGTTTATCCCTGTCTAGAACGTAGCAAGAGCAGAATCACAACAGTATATATACTCTTTTGGTAAGGCTCTTTCATGCAGCATGATAGTTTTGAGATTAATCCACATTGTTGGTAATGTATAGTCAGAATCTGTCCTTTTCTATTGCTGAGTAGCATGCAACTCTGTCTTTCACATCTAAACTATCTCTGGAGGTTCCTAAAGGTCCCTGGGAAATCACAAATATTTTTTTTTTCACCTTATAACAAGAAGGACGCTAAAACTAATTTCTTTGGGGTGTTCTGTATTTCTTAAATAGCTCAACATTATTAGGTTCTGTCAAATCAAAGGGGAAGCATGGTCTTCTCTGGATATTTTTGTACAGATAAAAACTTTTAACTTTTTTTTAAACACACTACACCACTTTACAAGATAGACTGGAAGACCTTAGGGCCTTGTCAGTGCCCACAATATGTTCTTAGCTTTCAGATAAACATTGTTCCAATCTTAATTAATAGTTATGTACTATACTTTAATAGATTTTAACTCTCCTCCATCCGATTTTGTTGGTTACTGTATAAACTGACCATAGTTATCCAGTCTTGCTATTAACAAGTAGTTTCTTCTTTCCTCTCTTCCTTGTGATATACCTCTGCTATTGACTACAGTATAGAAAGTGGGTCTACAACAAAGGATGACAGTCACGGGGTCTTGCAGAAGGGACTATGCTAGACACCTAACTACTGATACTTCAGGAAACTGACTCATGGATACAGACTTTGGAGTATAAGCAACATTCCTTAAACAACTGGCTAGACTAAACCAAAGGACTCAGTCAAGATTTCTGGGACCCTTTGTGAAGCAGACAACCCGAGACCCAGTGGAACATAATGTAATGACTGATGGAATTAATTAAAGAAATCTAACTGTAGTTATTTGAAATATAGTTGATTTTTTTTTACATGTTCTATTTTCTGTCAGGTATAAGAAGCCCCTTTTCATTCATTTTTAACAAAACTGCCACTTAGCAAGCTATGCTTTTACAAATGGAAAAAAAAAAAAAAACTTTAAAATGTCATCTGGTTTTCCCTGACTCTCAAAATTCAGAAATTAAAAACTTACACTGGTTCTCTTCAATTTTTGTGATATGCAGCTACTCGTATAAGATCATTAAGAATTTGGCCCCCTTTTTACCAGAACAGAATCAGACAAACTGATTGTGCAACCCAGGACATATCTGAACTATATGATTAAGAATTTAATAAGGTATAGAATGGTCACTATTAAAGAATAAGAACTGTAGTTCCTGTGTAGAATTCATGCTCAGGAAACTGGCCTGGTGCCTATCCTTTCGTGCAGGATCTCAGCCTTCTGTTCTATATTGAAATCACTTTCTGGAAGGCCAGAAATTTTAGCAGATTTTCGGAATTTTAGAGAGAGACGAACTGATCTAGATTTACAAATACTACAGCTCAAATATGTAGAGATAATTTCTTGTTTTTTTTTTTTTGAGGTTGGTTTCCTAGTTTCAGAAGAGCCAATAAAGACAGACAAAAACAGAAAAGCAAAAATCTCACCTGGCTATTTAAAATGCAATATTAAGATTCCTTATGAAATTTCCTGAAGATAATTCTCTAGCCTCACCAACTCCTAATACATCTTGCAAATACAATGAGGCCTGTGTGTGTGTGTGTGTGTGTGTGTGTGTGTGTGTGTGTGTGTGTGGGGTCAAGAATAACCTCCAGATACTGTATACAATAAGGGGAGCAATGAACAAAAATTACAAAAACCCTGAAAATAAGGTTTAAAAAAAAGGCATGTTCTTTCAATGTCATACTTTTTTTTCCCCCAGAGATGGAGTTTCACTCTTGTCGCCCAGGCTGCAGTGCAATGGCATGATTTTGGCTAACTGCAACCCCCACCTCTCGGGTTCAAGCGATTCTCCTGCCTCAGCCTCCCAGATAGCTGGGATTATAGGCACCTACCACCATGCCTGGCTAATTTTTGTATTTTTAGTAGAGACAGAGTTTCACCATGTGGGCCAGGCTGGTCTCAAACTCCTGACTTCAGGTGATCCATCTGCCTTGACTTCCCAAAGTGATGGGATTACAGGCGTGAGCCACTGTGCCCAGCCTCAATGTCATACTATTGTCTAGCAGAGCCAATCAAGGATTATTTAATACTCCAGGGCAGCACTGCCCAAAAGAACTTCTGCAATGATGGAAATGTCCTACAGTGTACTATCCAAATGGGTGGCCACTAGTTACATGTGACCACTAGCATTTGAAATGCGACCAAGAATCTGAATATTTAATTTCACCGAAGCAATGCAGACAGCAACATGGGGTAGTGGCTACCATACTGGTTTGTGCAAATCTAGCCCTTGGACTCTTCTGCATATACAACCCCTGAGGTAAAAATACTTCTTAAGTTTTTAAAGGGCTGTAAAAACCGAAACAAAAAATAATATAAAACAGAGACTCTGTGGTCCACAAAGTCTAAAATATTTATCATCTGGCTCTTTACAGAAAAAGTATGCCAATGTATGTCCTAGGAGAATGTATTTTTTGACATTTATATTAAATAATGTCCAGAATCTGTGAAATTATATTATAATTTGTAGATTTTTGTTCAGTACAGATACAGATGATTTCTGTCTGGCATAAAAGACAATCCAAAAAGCATGGTTTCATTACCTTGTAAGACTGTGATACTGTGAAATATATATTTCCTGGCATACAACTTTTAAAATTCTTAGAATTTCAAAGTGGTAATCTCTTTTTACACGCTAATGAGTTGAACTGTGACTGGCATCCATAGGTAGCTTCAGGATGGGGCTGGTCAGCAAAGAGACCAAAATAGAATCAGAGGGTTAAGATTTCTGCCCTACTTCAAACCTCCCAGGAGGGGACAGGGGCTGAAGGTTAGTTTGATCATCAGTGCCAATGATTTAATCAATCATGCCTATGTAATGAGGCTTCCATTAAAAACCTCGACTTTGGAGAGTTTCAGGAGAGCTAGTGGCTATCCTTTAGGGTGTTGTGCCTGGAGAGGGTACGGAAGCTCTAAGCCCTTTCTCTCATACCTTGCCCTATGCATTGCTTCATCTGTAGCCTTTATAACAGTCTTTATAATTGACCAGTAAATGTCTTCCCCGGTTTCTTTGAGTTGCTTTAGCTAATTAATAAAACTCATGCAGTGAGTTGTGAAAAACTTTATCTATAGCCCATCAGTCATAATGATAAAACAACCTGGGTAACTTTTCCCTAGATCAGAAGTATAGAACCTGCCAAAGGAATTCACTTTTTAGATTGGTGAAACTGCCTTTGCAAAAATTATAACTGAGGAAATCACAAAAGTGAAAGAAATCAGACCTAACTGATTCCATGATGTCCTGGCTAGATTCTGATAATAAAAGACTCCATCTTGTTGCTAACCTTTGAGCTGTCCTTGTTCATTCCTGGGCATAGGCCAAACTAACTTTGGGAAGGAATTTAGTTTACAGTTTGACTCTGAAACAAAACTGGTAATAACCCTTTCTCAAAAAGACTCCCTTCTTGTGTGGGGACCAGTCTGCCTCTGCAGGACCAACAAATTAGCTACAAGATTATAAATGATGGTTTAAGGGTCATGTAGCCTCTGGCTCCCCAAATTGCTCCAGAGATAGCATCACTACCGTAAAATCTAAGATCAGTGCTTGAGATATTCTGCAGACTCTGCACTCAATGGATCAGCTGACACCACCCAGACCCATAATCTGGCTCAATCAGTTCTGCCATCCCACCCAGGAACAGAAGACAGCAAGGAAATCTCACTTCGACCCCCATGATTCCATTTCCAACCTGATCAATCAGCATTCCCCACTTCCCAAGCCCCTGCTCACCAAATTATCTTTAAAAACTGACCCCTGAATGCTCAGGGAGAGGGATTTGAATAATAATAAAACTCCAGTCTCCCACACAGCCAGCTGTGTTGTGAATTACTTTCTCCACAGCAATTCCCTTGTCTTGATAAACTGGCTCCATCTAGACAGAGGGCAAAGTGAACCTGTTGAGCGGTTACAAATTTGGAGGCTTGTCTGGGATTGCTCTTGTGGCTACCTGCCTGGGATTTGGTAGCACTGCTCTGGCAACGGATCCAGAGGCCAGCCCAAGTTGCTACCTAGTTCTCTTGGACTGGGGGCTGACTCTGACACCATCTGTACTGGTAGGGCACTGCTGACCCAATGTGCATGAATTTAATTGCAATGGAGAAACAGTCCTGGGGAGATGTCCCATAACTGCAGCCCTATCACAGGGTGTCTGTCTGTAGCCTCATTACGGGCTATCTGGTACAGTGAGTATCCTAGGCACTGCCAAAGCTTCCTTCCATCTCCCAAATGGTTCTTCCACTCCCACAGTGTGTTAAGTGTCTGCAGCTCCACCATGGAGTGTCTGTCTCAGTTCTGCTCCTTTTGGGGGAGTTTCAGTTGGCTCTCCTTAATTAGTAGGAAGAGTCTTGGTTAGGGAGACTTTTCCTCAATCCAGAAGGTTTAGGGGAGATTTCTCAGGCAAAAACAGGATAGTATGGAAGGGGTATTCTGGAATTCTTGGTTAGGGATCTTGATTTGGAAGCCCTTATGTCTGTCTTGTCTTTTTGTTTGTTTCTGTATGTGGAGGGAATCTCCGAAGACACTGCTGACAGAAGTACAGCAAGCCTAACTTGGAGAACCTTTATTTGTCTTATTTGGAGGGCCCTAAAGAAAGCTTAACAGGCTCAACTTGGGGTGACTTGCTCTTACTCTTGCTCAGTGACCATCCATCGAATTATGGTTTGGAGGTCATTCCTCCCCACCTGGAGTGAATCAAAGACAACAGGGACCTACAGGAGCAATTTTGAGCCTCACCAGGTTGATACTGGGTGTTTTAGCAAGGTTACTAAGTGTCTGTTTTTTATGTGTATTTTGCTTCGGCTGGGATGGAAAATATTAATTCAGTTCCCCATGCAGCCCATTGGGCAGCATCTTGCAAAATTGAGAAGCTTTTGCCTATCATTCCATAAAACAGATAAGGACCATTTTCTTTTGTAACAGGGCTTGGTCCCCAAAGCTATGATGCAGTGAACAAGGTCCTCAAAGCCACTCTGCACTGGAAGCTGCAGAGAAAGGGAACCAGGTAACCTGGTATGTTGGCAAAAAGGGTATAAAATTCTTACTAGTCAAGCTTCTGGTCTCTCTCACTCTGTGTGTGTGTGTGTGTGTGTGTGTGTGTGTGTGTGTGTGTGTGTGTGTGTGTGTGTATACAAACGGTAAACATCACTGTTTGACTCCTCTGGAAAGGTTTGATTAATAGAAAAAAAGGATTCGTGACACTGATCCTTAGGCAGCAGCAAATCTGGTGCCCTTTGTGTTAAAAATTTGTCTTTGTGCAGCTACTCGGGAGGCTGAGGCAGGAGAATTGCTTGAACCCAGGAGGTGGAGGCTGCGGTGAGCCGAGAACACGCCATTGCACTCCAGCCTGGGTAACAAGAGCGAAACTCCGTCTCAAAAACTCTGTAATGAAGAGAGGAGTAACAGGACAGAATGTTGGGCTTAGGACTGCTATAAACCCACTTTTCAAAAGCCAGTCTGGCAGGGAGTCCCTGAAACCAAAACTGGATAGAGTTTCTCTCTGTTTTATGTCCTTGAGCTTAACCTTGTAACCATGTGGGGATGTTTTCTCTTGATCTCTGCCATCCAGAGGACAGGAATTTTGCAATTCAAAATCTTGAGTAGTTAAAAGCCTTTGCAAGTTTGAAATTGGTTCCTCTAGGCTCCTTCCAGGAAGAGCAATAGAACCTGCTGAATGCTGTAACTCAGTAGCCAAGGCTTTTGCCTTTTCACAGTGGTGGCCCGGGTTCAATTCTTGGCTTCAGAAATGATACCCTCTGGTTTATTTGTGTAACTTTGCTACTTTTGAGGGTCCCACCCCCACCCCAATGGCTAGCTTCTCATTTCCTGTCTTGAATTTTTCTTTCTCTGAACTACCCTTGGGAAGATTCTAAATCTTGTAAAAAGAAACTGCTTATCATCTCTTTGAAACAACTTATACATCCATAGTTAAATTATAATCTTAGCTAAAACTTATTAATTTCACATGGGAGATTACCTAAGGCAAACTTCAAAAGCCAGAAATACAGACTGTCCTGGCTAGAGTCTGATAAAAAGAGATTAACAAAAAAAAAAAAAAAAAAAAGTTTTTTTTAAAGCTCTATGGTTAAAATCCCCTTAATTAAAAATGGATATCCAAGCTATATATATTTTTAAAGGCCTCTTGTTTTTTTTCTCTCTCTTCTTGGATATTGGTTGTTTTTGAGAAAAAGTTTTTTTCTTCTCAGTCAACTGAATTATTTCTCCACTTTGCCTTCCTGATGCCCACATGACTGATAATTTCAAAATCTAGTAACATGGAAAAAACCTGTTTTCCTCATGGAACCCCAGTTGAAACCCAATAGATCACTCTTAAAATCTAAGGCTCTGTCCAGCTTTACATTATGTTACCTGACATTTTTTTTTTTTTAACTTTTGGGTGTATCAGAAATTACTCTGCATTATGGAAGAGTTTTAGCCTTGATGTGTAATAACTAGGTACTTTAAGGGATGGCTAATAACAGTTATGGAGGGATACTTGGCTCACTGCATGTTTGCATCAGAGAAGCATGCTCTTGGCCACCTGGAGAGTAATGAGGAAAAATCTCCACCCTCTACTGAGAGACGAGACTCCCATGGGGATGGGCTAATTACAAAATAGACTGATTGCCAAGTGGAGGTTGCAGTAAGCTGAAATCACACCACTGCACTCCAGCCTGGGTGACAGAGCAAGATTCCATTTCAAAAAAACAAAACAAAAACAAAACAAAATGGGCTGGCTTTGGGTTGCCATGTAATTAAATGCATGCTAAAAGCATCACACTCTTCTCCAACAGCATTTTCCTTTTGAAAATCCAGAATGCAATATTAAAATGAGACCCTTAACTTTGAGAATTTTTTTTTTTTTTTTTTGGCTTTTCAGCTGTGCCTGCTTTTTAGGCCCTAGGAACTACATGCTTTCCCAGCCCTGATTCTTGAAGGGCTCCACCATGAAGCCGGTAATCCAACTGAACTTAAGAAACTGGCAAATGAAAAAATGTTACAACTACTGGATCGTCTGTGTAAGTATTGTATGTGTGATGTTTATATAAAAAAGCTCTAATTAACTAGCTGAAACAAAAATAAGCACTTAAATCAGATATTTTGTCAAAAACACTAAAACTAATGGCCTTTAGTTCATATAACTTTAGTAATTTTTTGGTAATAAACAGTTTTAGAGATTACTGGTAAATAAAAATATCTTCAAAATTTAGACATTTCATCTAAATTAGGTGAGCTATTAGGTTTGTTAAATGCTCTAAGGTCAAGAACTGCTTAACTTTTGAAAAGTGTTCAATATACTTACCTTGGAGCCATTACATTCTAGATAAGGCCTGGGGACGTGTGAAATTAGCCCCCATAAAGACTTTATTTAAATTAATTATGTATGGTAAATTCTTGTCCTAAAGTAAAATGACTGGTTGTTTAAAGAGAGGGATGTTTAGGACAAGTCAGAAAGTCCAAGTATGTCATAGATGGTCTAAGTCATGAAAGGGAATTTATGCGAGAAATGTTGTATAATTTAAAGGTTATTAAGTCTCCTAAATGCTTCATAAACTGCCACTGTGACTCAACTATACAACCTACCTGCTTTACAGCTAGGTAAAGCCTGGTGACATGTGGAGGTAGCCAAGTCCCCTAGCTATGCTGGAAGAGTCAGACCTTATCTGCACTTCTGACTTATATCTGTTCTAGGCTCCAAACCTGGTACATAATTAAAATCACTTACTAACCAGGTTTTTAACTGAAAGTAAAAGTTGCTAACAGTTAACAGCATAACATGTATTTGAGACTACTGAAGAAACAGTTTTACACACAAGGTGTGTAAGGAAAGTAGAATGTACTTTTGGTAAAAGATTATTAAGGCATGCGATTATGAATTTCTTGCCTAAGTTTAGAGGGCTAAACAACTGTGTTAAGTGAAGAAGGAAAAATCTAAAGGTTTAAATGAGTTGTGGAAGGTTTATAAACAATTAATGTGTGAAAACACATTGGCTAAATTTAAACGGGTATTATTCTGGTTTTCTATAAATTGAACATTGGAACAAAAGCACAATAGGGTCCTAAAACATTGTTCTGCTCTTTAACAAAAAATATTGTAAAGGGTTATAAAAATTTCATAAGAATCTTATGGTCAAACTAATTAAAACTAAATAGATGGCTGGGCGCGGTGGCTCACGCCTGTAATCCCAGCACTTTGGGAGGCCAAGGCGGGTGGATCACGAGGTCAAGAGATTGAGACCATCCTGGTCAACATGGTGAAACCCCGTCTCTACTAAAAATACAAAAATTAGCTGGGCATAGTGGCACGTGCCTGTAGTCCCAGCTACTCGGGAGGCTGGGGCAGGAGAATTGCTTGAACCCAGGAGGCGGAGGTTGCGGTGAGCCGAGATCGCGCCATTGCACTCCAGCCTGGGTAACAAGAGCGAAACTCCGTCTCAAAAAACAAAACAAAACAAAACAAACAAACAAACAAAAAAACTAAATAGATTTGTAAAATACTATTAAACTAGCTTTAAGCTGGGCGTGATGGCTCATGTTTGTAATCCCAGCAATTTGAGAGGCTGAGGTGGGATGATCACCTGAGGTCAGGAGTTCAAGACCAGCCTGAGCAATATGGTGAAACTCCATCTCTATTAAAAATACAAAAATTAGTCAGGCGTAGTGGCGGGCACCTGTAGTCCTAGCTACTCAGGAGACTGAGACAGGAGAATCGCTTGAACCCAGGAGGCAGAGGTTACGATGAGCCAAGATCGTGCCAGTATACTCCAGCCTGGGAGACAGAGCAAGACTCTGTCTCAAAAAAAAAAAAAGAAAAAAGAAAAAAGGAAAAAACTAGCTTTGGCATTGAAGATGCACGAATGCAAACATGAAATCTGGTTTTCTCTTTTCAAAAGAATTTTTATGTAATATTTAAAGATAATAAGAGGTTTTTGTTTGCTTTTTAAAGTAAACTACAAAAAAGGGGGGATGTGGAAAGAAGACACAAATTCAGTTGGCATCATGCTGTTTTCACTGGATCTTGTTGTTTGGAAAGCTCTGTACCAGAGATAAGAGAGCTGTCTCCTCTCTACCAGAATAAAGGTTTTTCCTTTTTTAAAATTTTTGAGTTATCATTTTGGCTAAATGAATGACTTACGGTGACCTGAGATTCTACACTGTGATATCCAGTGGTTTTTTTTTTTTTTTTTTTTTTTTTTTGAGGCAAGGTCTTGCTCTGTTGCCCAGGCTGGAGTGCAGTGGTGCAATCTTGGCTCTCTTCAACCTCTGCCTCCTGGGTTCAAGCAATTCTCATGCCTCAGCTTCCCAAGTAATTGGGATTATAGACGTATACCACCACATCCAGCTAATTTTTGTATTTTTTGGTAGAGACAAAGTTTCATCATGTTGGCCAGGCTGGTCTCAATTGCCTGACCTCAAGTGATCTGCCCACCTCGGCCTCCCCAAGTGCTAGGATTACAGGTGTAGCCACTGTGCCTGGTTAATGTCCAGTGTTTAAACAAAGGGAACATTTTAAAATATAAAATGGTGTTCAATTCTCTTTGGGTGTTATTCATATAAATACATTATTAGTATGAGTTACAAAATTTTATTGGATTCCTATAATTCTGATATGCCTCACTATATATTAGCAATAATATGTTAAATTCCTGTGTGCCACAGAGGTAACAAATTTCTTTGTCAATTGTGTCTGAATGTGGCTGCCCTAAAATGTTTTTTCATCCGCAGACAATTGTCTTGTTTTGATCCTCTTTAGAAGATGGTTTTATAATTTATAATTATAAATATAATTCTAAAACTTCAACAGGTGCTCTTGAATGCAAGTTTCTAATAACACTGGAGATTGTGACGTTAGAATAAAAAAACTTTCAGGACTCTCATGGATCACTAAAATGTTCATGAATATCAAGCAGAACAGGAGTTAACTGAATGGACTGAACAGAAAACTAATCTTTTTCTTTACTTTTTTTGCTTGAAATGTTGTTGATCTTTTTCATTTTTTCAGGGCCAAGAAAACTTTCTTGGCCAGGTGCGGTGGCTCATAACTGTAATCCCACCACTCTGGAAGGCCGCGGAGGGCAGATCACTTGAGGCCAGGAGTTCGAGACCAGCCTGGCCAACATGGCAAAACCCCATCTCTACTAAAAGTACACAAATTTGCAGGGTGTGGTAGCGCATGCCTATAATTCCAGCTACCAGGGAGGCTGAGGTAGGAGAATTGCTTAAACCCAGGGGGTGGAGGTTGCAGTGAGCCGAGATCACGCCACTATACTCCAGCCTGGGTAACAGATGAGACTTTGTGTAAAAAGAAATAGAAAAAGAAAGAAAACTTTCTTTTGCACTATTTAGAGTTTTTAACAACTCAGTATATTCCTATAAACAAAATTGGAAGCATATTTGTTTCTATCTGATTTCTCCAGAATTTAGAAACTATTTGTGAACATTTTCAACTTATGGCAATATAATTGTTTGCATAAATGCAATAAGAATGTTTTCTAACAGGACACAATTGGAGAAACTGGTTATTTTACAAAGGCTTTGACTGGAATGGCACGCTTTCCTTTAAGGAATCAAACCTGACTTATGAGAGAGCCAATAAAAGCACCTTGGGAACGCTAACCTCATACCTTGTCTACACAGTACCTGTACAGGGTTCCTGACCTGTGGTAAAGAATGTCATTTTCTAACGGGCCCAGGAGCCCCAAGTTATCTTGGGACCTCAAGAGGAGAGGACTTTACCCAACTCATAGCTATCTGATGGTATAAAACCCATGGCTGGGCTTGGCTTTTTAAAAAGTCTTAACTGAGATTCCTTATAGAACTGAATTCCATCAGAGACAATTTAAAAGGCTTATGTGAGAAATAATTATTCTTCCTGTGCTCTATGCAAGTTATCAGGCCAAACATAAACTAAAGTTTATTTTGCAAACAAATCAGTCCTATCATGATCTGTTTTTAATAAAAATCAGGACTGGGGAGAAAAAACGTGTTTCAAAAACTGTAGTATGTCTGTTATTGTTTTTGAGTTTGTATTTTTTTCATCTGTAATTTAGATTTTGGTGGGTCACAAGGCCCCAAACTAGTGCTTTCAAATCTTTCCTTTTAAAACTGGAATTTGCACTCCTTATCCTAGAACTTCTATGTACACTGTCTGCTTAAATGCTGTATTAAAACCACAGATGAGAATACTAACACCTTTGTCATGAAGCCTTGGAACCTCAGCCTGGCCTGTGTGAGTACACTCAGCTGCAAAGCAGTTCCACTCCACTCACCTTAGGGTCAACACCTTCCCTCACTGTGCCCCATTAGGAGGAAGAAGCCAGAGTGACTGACAGCCCTTTCCCAACCTCACAGCCCACAACTTAAAAATAAGGTGCTGGTAAACCCAAAGGGAGGGTTTGCAAAAACTGTAACTAGGGAAATTATGACAGTGAAAAAAATGAGACCTGACCGAATCCATCTTGCTTCTAACCTTGGAGTTGTCCTTATTCATTCCTGGGAACAGGCCGAACTAACCTCGGGAAGGAATTCAGTTTATGGTTTGACTCTGAAACAAAACCGCTAATAGCGCTTTCCCAAAAAGACCTCCTTCTTGCCTGGGGACCAGCCTGCCTTTGCAGGACTAACAAATTAGCTACAAGATTAGAAATGATGGTTTAGGGGTCATGCAGCTTCTGGCTCCAAGTGTCTGAACCTCCCCAAATTGCTCCTGCAGATAACATCACTACTGTAAAACCTAAGATCAGTGCTTGAGATATTTTACAGACTGCACTCAATGGATCAGCTGATACCACCCAGACCCATAATCTGGCTCAATTAGTTCTGCCATCCCATCCAGGAACAGAAGACAGCAAGAAAATTTCACTTTGACTGCTCCCACCCCCAACGCTGTGATTCCATCTCCAACCTGACCAATTACCACTCCCCACTTCCTAATTACCTTTAAAAACTTGGATCCCCAAATGTGGGGAAACTAATTTGAGTAATAATAGAACTCCAGTCTCCCACATAGCCTGTGTGAACTACTCTTTCTCCATTGCAATTCTCATCTTGATAAATTGGCACTGTCGAGGCAGAGGGCAAGGTAAACTTGTTGGGCCGTTACACTGGTTATCAACTTCCTGAAAAGCCATTACTAAGATTCTGAATTTAGGGTATATGAAGCTATCCTCACAGGGTTAACAAGAATTCTGGGCAGAAAGATAGTTATACTTAAGCATTAATAAAGTTGAACTTAGACCTACTTTCTTGAAACTAAAAGTCATGTAGCAATAGATACTGAAAATTTGTATCCCTATTTTCCTATAGATAAAATTTCTGACCTTACAATCATAAGGCTTTTGTTTAAGAATTGCTTAAGACGTTTTTCAGACGTCAAATTCCAGCAGAACAGATGATGCTAACCAGTTTGAAGGCCTCAACAGAGGAACAGAATAAGCATGAGAATACAGCTTCTTCTTCAACCTGTCCCATGACTTCACCCTGCACTCTAACCAATGAATGATCTCTACACTTTGGCCAACTTCAAAACCTTTAAACACCCTAACCTCAAACTCCTTAGGGAGTCAGATCTGAGGTTTCCTCATGTCTCACCATTCAGTGGCCCTACAAATAAACCTCTTGTAGTGGCCCTACAAATAACCAGCCTGCTGCAACCCACTGTCTGTGCATATTGACTTGCTGTGCATGTAAGGCAACAAACTCATGACGGCTGCATGCATAAGCTTCACTATAATGCTGCAAAGTGAAGACAAAGTTTTGGTGGATGCAGAATACATGGCTCACAATGGAACAATCACATGGCTATACATGATCCAGACATAGGTGGTTATTCCCAAGCAAACAGCCAGGCTGGTGGACTAGGTAAAAGGCTCCCCTTGAGAAGGGGAACTACCCAACTCCCTCTACAAATGCCAAGTGGAACGCTCCAGACAAAGTGACTGATATGCATGCCATATGGGACTGGCTTTAAAATGACTGTGGCACTCACTCACCAAATATGCCTGCCTCCCAGGTCTTTTAATTTTTCTTAGGAAATTGGTAAATGTTGTGCTTAAGGGTGCCCTTTAGTGTGGAAGGCCCCACATAACCTTACTGCTGCAAAACCAAAAAATTCAGGAAGCCATATCGGGTTGGCTTCCTCAGCTTCCCTTCATTAGGTCTTACAGACATTAATAAAAACATTAACAAAAGAATGGCGAAAGGGAGGGAGGAGAGTCAAAGGACTCCTTCCAGGAAGGTGAAAAATTTTAAGGGATCATTGACAGGGTAAATAATCATTGATATGGGTAAAGAAAAGAAAGTGGAGAGTCACAGGACTCCTCTCAGCAGAGTGGTTATGAAGAAATGGCATGAATAACATGAAAATTGATGGGGCTAAAACAAAGATTTTAATACAACACTACTGAAAAATAAGGTAGGCCAAAGGGAGCCCCTCTTGGTTCCTCAATTTACCCCACATTGGAGAAATTTAAAGTCAGAAGGCAAAGATTACAATGAGAAATCTGATCTGAAATTGCCTGGGCAGATTAATCAAGGCAAAATTGACAAAGCACAGGGGTCCCTTTGTTTACCCTCTGGCTGGGGACTCAGCCTCTCTGAGGTATATAAGAGGGTAAAACCTTCAGGTGTGGTGCAGAGAAATCCCTGAAACTCCCTGACACAGGAGTCCCATGATCCACTGGCAAAGAAAGCCCTGACTAGGGCTACTAGATTGAAAGAATATGGAAAGGTAATGGTTAACAGGATTATATAAACTGGAATGGTAATAAACAGGTTAAAAAGTTGTATCTCCTTTACTTGAATGTTTTATGGAAATGGATGTTATGTCTGGTGGGGAAACACTTCCCCTATGTGGTACTGTAAAACCAAAACCTGTTGATAAAGTCCTAATAGAGGCTAAAGTCAGGAAAGTAAGGTTGATGAAATTAGGATACAAGTTTGGAGAACTGGTATATTTGAGTGGTATACTGATATAACAACTATAATTTTTTCTTTCTTCCCCATATCACCTCAATTCCCACTGCCCCTACCCTTTATCCCCACCTGATACACTGGTCACAGGACCAGGGCTGCAACTACAGTTGCAGTAAGCAGGCATGACTCCTAAGCAAGTAACTGTAACTGTTTTTAAACCCGATGTCAGAATTCCTAAGGAGCTAATGGGGGTATGGTTGTTCTTTCACAACTTCTGACAAAATAGAGGCTAAGAGGAAAACTCCTACACATATCGTCTCAGAAGCATGTTAGAGTCCGCATAAGCAGGAGAAACTGCGTCAGTTATTCCTACATTTTCAGAAGGACATTAACTAGTTTTGCACCCAAATCTAGCAATCTTATTCCAACATTGTTTTTCCAGCACCTATACTTATTTCCTCCAATGCTTCTTGAACCAGTTTTCCAATCCAGCTAGTTCCCTCACAAATGAGTTAAATGAACACTTCCTATATGTTCACTTTTTAGGAATTACAATTTGAAAAACAAATGGAAAATAATGTAATCCATATTTTGTTCAGGGTAACAATGCGCCTAGGTAAAATAGAACATTTCACAGCTTGGTTGGCTGCTAGTGGTCACATGATATAGTTCTAACTAATGAGAGGTAAGCAGAAACCTGCTACGGTTTTCTGGAAATCCTCGCAAAGTTAGGTGGACCAAAGCATTCCGCAAGGCAACTGGTAAAGAGCTTACAGTGGATAATTTATTTCAATTTGAAAAACATAGAAATGAACCTATCAAATACCAGCGAGAGCTATGGAATAAAACTATTGATGCAATGAAGAGAGTTGAAGAGATCAAACAGAAATGCCAAGCTAAATTTATAATGAACAGACTAAAGAAAAATAAAGAGCTACAGAAAGTTCAAGATAACAAAGAAGTCAAGCAAAACATCCATCTTATCTGAGCCCCTCTTGCAGGCAAAGGGAAGCAGTTGGAAGAGAAAATGGTACAGCAGTTACAAGAGGATATGGACATGGAACATGCTTCTTTAAAATCTCTGTAACCATTTCTTTTATGTACATATGAAAATGTCCTTTGGAGACCTGGAACTGCTAAATTATTAGCTTGCTTTTTACATGAGGTCACTTAAAAGTGATTAAAATGTATCTTTCCCACATTGCCATCTACAAAACATCAGATATTATGGACGTTGGATTGCATCTCAGTGTTAAATCATCACTGATAGATGTACTTACATAAATCATGAAAATTCTGCTTATGACTATAGAAGTGAATTGTGGATGTAAAATGGTTATGCCATTCGGATAATGGCACTGGGCAGCATTTGTATAACTAATGGCAAAAGTTCATGCCTAGTGCTGTATAAAATAAATATTCTTTGAATTCCCTTTATTAATGTCATAGAAGGGAGGATACAACAAGGAACTAACAATTTGTATGACAGTGTCATATATTATTTTGATTTTACTATTTCCTGTTTTGGCTTACTTGCATCTTAGTAGAGCATACTGACACTGTTTGATGAAACCTAATTATGCTGCACTGTTTTGACCTGGTTTAACCCTTCTGATAGGTAGTTGTGGATGCTGGGGATGAAAACAGAATAATCTTTGCCTGCAGTGACACTACACTCTAGAATTTCCACATTAGAGAATACTCAGTTCTAACTTGTGATTCCCAGTAGAACAAACTTTATTTTTCTAGCCTAGCAATGATCTAGAAGCAGAGGAATCCCAGTGCCTTTTAAAAGTTATTATGTAGTTTTCCTTTAAAAAGCTCCTGTTTTGGGAAAGCAGAATTTATGGGTACAACATCTGTTCATTATTTGCACATAAAATAAAATCATTTAAAAAGTAAAAAAAAAAAAAAAAAAAAAAGACGGATACAAGATGGCTGATTAGGAGCAGTTCAGGATTGCAGCTCCCAGCGAAAGCACAGAGGATGAGTGGACACCGCATTTCCAGACGGATTTTTATTGCCCACAGACCAGGAGATTCCCAGGCAGAGGAGCCCCACGAGTCGCCAGCGTGGCTGTTTTGGCCTGCGCCCTGGCGCAGCTGTTTTGGCTGGCGCCCCGGCGCAGCAGTTCTCCATACAAAATACACAGGTCCGGGCACCGTTTTAGCTGGCAATCGGAGCTTCGGGAAGACAGAGTCATCCATTCAACTGACAGAAAAGGGGACCGAAACAGGGAGCCAGGCGAGGAGATTCCCAGGCAAAAAAGCGCCACGAATCTTGGCGCAACTGTTTCAGCCTGCGCAGGCGAAGTGGGTCGTGCCACAGAAAATCACACAGATCACAGTGCCTTTTCAATAGGCAACTGGAACACTTGGGAGATGGTCGACTGTTCAACTAAAAAAAAAAAAAAAAAAAAAAAAGGCTCTGAGGCAGGGAGCCAGGTGATCAGGCTCGGCTGGTCCCACTCTGACAAAAAAACAGCAATGTGAAACGCTCTTTCACAGCAAGCACAGCTGAACCTGGGACAGTCCAGCCCTGTGGGGGAGGGGCATCCGCCATTACCGACGCACTCCACCACTATGGAGGTAGTCCACCATTGCTGAGACAGCCTGCCATTGCCGAGGCAGCCCGCTTTTACAGAGAGAGTCCGCCACTACAGAGGTGGGCCGCCATTGCCGAGGCAGATCTAACTATGCCCGTATAAACAGGACTGCAGGGAAGTTGACACGACAGCTGGGTGGAGCCCACAGAAGCTGAGCAAAGCCTCTGCACACAGACAGTGACTAGGCTGCCTCCTCGCTGGGCAGGGCAGCCCTGAAGAAAGGCAGCAGCACAACAGAAACTCATAAATAAAGCCCTAATTTCCCGGGACAGAGCACCTGGGAAAAACAAAAGGGGGAGGGTTTATGAATTCTGCTACAGCGGACTTAAACATACCTGCCCAGCAGCTCTGAATGAACAACAGAGCTCACAGCTCAGCACTTGAGCTCCTATAAGGACAGACTGCCTCCTCAAGCAGCTCCCTGATCCCTCATATATCCAAAGAGTAACCTCATAAAAGAGAGCTCAGACTGACATCAGGTGGGTATTCTTCAGGGACAAAGATAGCAGAAGAAGAAACTGGCAGCAACCCTTACTGTTCTACAGCCACTGCAGGTGATCCCCAGGCAAGCAGGGCCTGGAGTGGACCTCAGTAGTCCTACAGCAGAGGGGCCTGATTGGTAGAAGGAAAATAAGAAACAAAGAAATAACTTCATCATCAACAAACTAGACATCCACTCAAGAGACCCAATCTGAAAGTCAACAACTACAAAGACGACAGGCAGATAAATACACAAAGATGGGAAGAAACCAGCGCAAAAAAGATGAAAACACCCAAAACCAGAATGCCTCTCCTCCTCCAAGGGATCACAATTCCTCACCAGCAAGGGAACAAGGGTGGACTGAGAATGAGTGTCATGAATTGACAGAATCAGGCTTCAGAAGGTGGGTAATAAGAAACTTCTGCGACCTAAACGAACATTTTCTAACCCAATGCAAAGAAACTAAGAACCTTGAAAACAGATTTGATGAAATGCTAACGAGAATAAACAACTTCGAGAGGAATATAAGTGAACTGAAGGAGCTGAAAAACACAAAACGAGAACTTTGTGAAGCATACACAAGTTTCAATAGCCGAACTGACCAAGCAAAAGAAGTCATTGAGGTCGAAGATCAACTCAATGAAATAAAACAGGAAGGCAAGATTAGAGAAAAAAGGATAAAAAGGCATGAACCAAGTCTCCAAGAAATATGGGACTATGTGAAAAGACATAATCTACCTTTGATAGGTGTACCTGAATGTGACAAAGAGAATGAATCCAAGCTGGAAAATACTCTTCAGGATATTATCCAGGAAATCTTCCCCAACCTACCAAGGCAGGCCAATATTCAAGTCCAGGAAATACAGAGACCACCACAAAGATATTCCTCAAGAAGAGCAACCCCGGCCGGGCGCGGTGGCTCACGCCTGTAATCCCAGCACTTTGGGAGGCCGAGGCGGGTGGATCACGAGGTCAAGAGATCGAGACCATCCTGGTCAACATGGCGAAACCCCGTCTCTACTAAAAATACAAAAATTAGCTGGGCATGGTGGCACGTGCCTGTAGTCCAGCTACTTGGGAGGCTGGCGCAGGAGAATTGCTTGAACCCGGGAGGCGGAGATTGCGGTGAGCCGAGATCGTGCCATTGCACTCCAGCCTGGGTAACGAGAGTGAAACTCCGTCTCAAAAAAAAAAAAAAAAAAAAAAAAAGAAGAGCAACCCCAAGGCACATAATTGTCAGATTCACCAGGGTTGAAATGAAGGAGAAAATGCTAAGAGCAGCCAGAGAGAAAGGTCGGGTTACCCACAAAGGGAAGCTCATTAGACTCACAGCAGATTTCTCAGCAGAAATGCTACAAGCCAGAAGAGAGTGCGGGCCAATATTCAACATCCTTAAAGAAAAGAACTTTCAACCCAGAATTTCATATCCAGCCAAACTAAGCTTCATAAGTGAAGGAAAAATAAAATGCTTTACGAACAAGCAAGTACCCAGAGATTTAATCACCACCAGGCCTGCTTTACAAGAGCTCCTGAAAGAGGCACTAAACATAGAAAGGAAAAACCAGTACCAGCCACACCAAAAACATACCAAATGGTAAAGAGCATCCACACAACGAAGAAACTGCATCAACTAACAGGCAAAACAGCCAGCTAGCATCAAAATGGCAGGATCCAATTAACACATAACAATATTAACCCTAAATGTAAATGGGCTAAATGCCCCAATCAAAAGACATAGACTGGCAAACTGGATAAAAAGCCAAAACCCATCGGTGTGCTGTATCCAGGAAACACATCTCACATGCAAGGATACACAAAGGCTCAAAATAAAGGGATGGAGGAAGATTGAACAAGCAAATGGAGAGCAAAAAAAAGCAGGAGTTGCAATTCTCATCTCTGATAAAATAGACTTTAAACCAACAAAGATCAAAAGAGACAAAGAAGGGCATTACGTAATGGTAAAAGGATCAATGCAACAAGAATAGCTAACAATCCTAAATTTATACGCACCCAATACAGAAGCACCCAGATACATAAAGCAAGTTCTTAATGACTTACAAAGAGACTTAGACTCCCACACAATAATAGTGGGAGACCTTAACACCCCATTGTCAATATTAAACAGATCAACGAGACAGAAAATTAACAAGGATATCCAGGATTTGAACTCAGATCTGGACCAAGCAAACCTAACAGACATTTACAGAACTCTCTACCCCAAATCCACAAAATATACATTCTTCTCAGCACCACATCCCACCTACTCTGAAACTGACCACATAATTGGAAGTAAATCACTCCTCAGCAAATGCAAAAGAACGGAAATCATAACAAACAGTCTCTCAGATCACAGTGCAATCAAGTTAGAACTCAGAATTCAGACACTAACTCAAAACCACACAGCTTCATGGAAACTAAACAACTGGCTCTTGAATGTTGACTGGATAAACAATTGAATGAAGGCAGAAATAAAGAGGTTTTTTTGAAACCAACGAGAATGAAGACACAACATACCAGAATCTCTGGGACACATTTAAAGCAGTGTCTAGAGGAAAATTTACAGCAATAACTGCCCACACAAGAAGCAAGGAAAGATCTAAAATTGACACCCTATTGTCAAAATTGAAAGAGCTAGAGGAGCAAGATCAAAAAAACTCAAAACCTAGCAGAAGGCAAGAAATAACTAAGATTAGAGCAGAACTGAAGGAGACAGAGACACAAAAAACCCTTCAAAAAAAATCAATAAATCCAGGAGCTGGTTTTTCGAAACGATCAACAAAACAGACAGACCACTAGCCAGATTAACAAAAAAGAAAAGAGAGAATAATCAAATAGATGCAATAAAAAACGATAAAGGGGATATCACCACAGATTCCACAGAAATACAAACCATCATCATAGATTATTACAAACATCTCTATGCACATAAACTAGTAAACCTGGAGGAAATGGATAAATTCCTGGACACTTGCATCCTCCCAAGCCTAAACCAGGAAGAAGTCAAAACCCTGAATAGACCAATAACAAGGTCTGAAGTTGAGGCAGCAATTAAGAGCCTACCACCCAAAAAAAGCCCAGGCCAGACAGATTCACAGCCGAATTCTACCAGACATACAAAGAGGAGCTGGTACCACTCCTTATGAAACTATTCCAAACAACCCAAAAAGAGGGAATCCTTCCCAAATCATTCTTTGAGACGAACATCATCCTGATACCAAAACCTGGCAGACACTTAGCAAGAAAAGAAAACTTCAGGTCAATATCCATGATGAGTATAGATGCAAAAATCTTCAATAAAATAGTGGCAAATTGATTGCAACAGCACATCAAAAAGCTTATCCACCATGATCAAGTAGGCTTCATCCTGGGGATGAAAGGCTGGTTCAACATATGCAAGTCTATAAACATAATTCACCACATAAACAGAACCAAAGACAAAAACCACATGATTATCTCAATTGATACAGAGAAGGCCTTTGACAAAATTCAACAGCTCTTTATGCTAAAAACCCTCAATAAACTAGGTATTGATGGAACGTATCTTAAAATAATAAAAGCTATTTATGACAAACCAACAACCAATATCATACTGAATGGGCAAAAACTGGAAGCATTCCCTTTGAAATCTGGCACTAGACAAGGATGCCCTCTCTCACCACTCTTATTCAATATATTATTGGAAGTTCTAGCCAGAGCAATCAGGCAACAAAAAGAAATAAAGGGTATTCAATTAGGAAAGGAGGAAGTCAAATTGTCTCTATGTGCAGACGACATGACTGTATATCTAGAAGACTCCATCGTCTCAGCCCAAAATCTCCTGAAACTGATAAGCAACTTCAGCAAAGTCTCAGGATACAAAATCAATGTGCAAAAATCACAAGCATTCCTATACACCAATAACAGACTTAAAGAGAGCCAAATCAAGAACCAACTGCCATTCACAATTGCTACAAAGAGAATAAAATACCTGGGAATACAACTAACAAAGAACGTAAAGGATCTCTTCAAGGAGAACTACAAACCACTGCTCAAGGAAGTAAGACAGGACACAAATAGATGGAGAAACATTCCATGTTCGTGGTTAGGAAGAATCAGTATCGTAAAAATGGCCATACTACCCAAAGTAATTTACAGATTCAATGGTATCCCCATCAGGCTACCAATGACCTTCTTAACAGAACTGGAAAAAAACACATTAAACTTCATATGGAACCAAAAGACAGCCCGCATAGCCAAGTCAATTCTAAGCAAAAAAAAAAACAAAGCTGGAGGCATCACACTACTGGACTTCAAACTATCTACAAGGCTACAGTAATTAATACAGCATGGTACTGGTACCAAAACAGAGATATAGACCAATGGAACAGAACAGAGGCCTTGGAGGCAACACCACACATTTACACTCATCCGATCTTTGACAAACCTGACAAAAACAAGCAATGGGGAAAGGATTCCCTGTTTAATAAATGGTGTTGGGAAAACTGGCTAGCCATGTGCAGAAAGCAGAAACTGGACCCCTTGCTGACACCTTACAGTAAAATTAACTCCAGATGGATTAAAGACTTAAACATAAGACCTAACACCATAAAAACCCTAGAAGAAAACCTAGGCAAAACCATTCAGGACACAGGTGTAGGCAAGGACTTCATGACCAAAACACCAAAAGCATTGGCAACAAAAGCCAAAATAGACTAATGGGACATAATCAAACTCCACAGCTTCTGCATAGCAAAAAGAAACAGTCATTAGAGTGAATCAGCAACCAACAGAATGGGAAAAAATTTTTGCAGTCTGCCCATCAAAGGGCTGATATCCAGAATCTTCAAACTAAAACAGATTTATAAGAAAAATATAAACAAGCCCATTCAAAAGTGGGTAAAGGACATGAACAGACACTTTAGAAAAGAATACATACATGAGGCCAACAAACATATGAAAAAATGCTCATCATCACTGGTCATTAGAGAAATGCAAATCAAAACTACATTGAGATACCTTCTCATGCCAGTTAGAATGGTGATCATTAAAAATCTGGAGACAACAGATGCTGGAGAGGATGTGGAGAAATAGGAACACTTTTACACTGTTGGTGGGAGTGTAAATTAGTTCAAATATTGTGGAAGACAGTGTGGCGATTCCTCAAGAACCTAGAAATAGAAATTCCATTTGATCCAGCAATCCCATTACTGGGTATATATCCAAAGGATTATAAATCGTTCTACTATAAGGACACATGCACATGAATGTTCACTGCAGCACTGTTTACAATAGCAACGACCTGGAACCAACCCAAATGCCCATCGATGATAGACTGGACAGGGAAAATGTGGCACATATACACCATAGAATACTATGCAGCCATAAAAAACGATGAGTTCGTGTCCTTTGTAGGGACATGGATGAACCTGGAAGCCATCATTCTCAGCAAACTGACACAAGAACAGAAAATCAAACACTGCATGTTCTCACTCATAGGTAGGTGGCTGTTGAACAATGAGAACACATGGACACAGGGAGGGGAGCATCACACACTGGGGTCTGTTGGGGGGAAACAGGGGAGGGACAGCAGAGGATGGGGAGTTGGGGAGAGATAGCATGGGGAGAAATGCCAGATATAGCTGATGGGGAGGAAGGCAGCAAATCACACTGCCATGTGTGTACCTATGCAACAATCTTGCATGTTCTTCACATGTACCCCAAAACCTAAAATGCAATTAAAAAAAAAAAGTGCCTATTCGAGAATGGATAAAGATCCCAGAGGACTAGTAGGTAGGTAATTTCAAGAAAAAAATGCCATAATCACAAATGACTTTCACACTTTCAGATGTAAATGTATTCCTATAGGTCTTAATCATCAAGTAATGTAAATTACTAATTCTGTCAGCACTAAGACTGAACAAAACCATCCTAAGTTAGAAATCTTTCTTAAAAAAATAGGATTACTTTTTTGTTGTTTTTAAAAGATAGGGTCTTGCTCCGTTATCCAGGCTGGAGTGCAGTGGTACAATCATGGCTCACTACAGACTTGAACTACTGGACTCAAGCAATCCTACTGCCTCAGCTTCCTCAGTAGCTAGGAATACAGGGACACACCACCATGCTAGGCTAAATTTAGTTTCTTTAAGCCAAAATAAACTCCCTTATATTGTTTCTACATGGAAAAACTGATTTTCGGCCAGGTGCAGTGGCTCATGCCTGTAATATCAGCACTTTGGGAGGCCAAGGCTGGCCGATCACTTGAGGTCAGGAGTTCAAGAACAGCCTGGCCAACATGGTGAAACCCTATCTCTACCAAAAAACACAAATATTAGCCAGGCATGGTGGCACACACCTGAAGTCCCAGATAATCGGGAGGCTGAGGTGGGAGAATTGCTTGAACCCAAAAGGCGGAGGTTGCAGTGAGCTGAGATCGTGCCATTGCACTCCAGCCTGGGTGACACAGTGAGGTCCTGTCTTAAACAACAACAGCAAAAACAAAAAAAACGCAACAACAACAACAACAAAAAAGTGATTTTTAAAAAACAGTTTTTAAATTAATTACTGTAAGGATTTCCCCCCTACAATTTCGTTCTTGAAACTCAAGAATGCTAACCATAGAAGTATGGTTACATCAATTTCACAAAGAGCCAACACAGAACAAGATGTGGTCTTTGATTTAATTACAATCCCATAATACTGGCTGGGAAATGGACAGGCAAGAGGAAACTACAGGCATGAGCAATCACTTCTGACCCCAGCATAAGCAATGCCAGTATCTCTTATTTCAACATTCTGGTATAACCCCAAAATGTCAGCCATAAGAAGAGAATGAACAAACCACTGTTTCTTAAGAAGATGATTTTCACAACCATAGTGAGTAAAAAATATTGTAGGAAGTACAAAAGGCCACCAACCTCCTTCTTGGTAAAATCAAAACAAAAACTCCATGTCACTACCCAGTATTACATCTACAAATTATTTCCTTCATGAACAAATCAACCATTCAAGAACACATGAAACCTACCTGGGCAACATGATGAAACCCCATCTCTATCAAAAAAAAAAAAAAAAAAAAAAAGAGAGCCAGGCATGGTGGCATATGTCATAGTCCCAGCTACTTAGGAGGCTGACGTGGGAGAATCACTTGAGCCTGGGAGGGCGAGGCTGCAGTGAGCTGAGATCACATCACTGCACTCCAGCCAGGTGACAGAGCCACACCCTAACACATACACACACACACACACACTCACTCATGAAACCAGGTACCAGGCTCTTCTAACTGAAAAGGAAATAAAACAGTAGCTGGTCGACTTGAATTGCAGTTGGCCATTCAATATTGCAATAGTATTGCAATAGGCCATTTCTGAAGTCAGTATTGCAATAGGCCATTTCCACTTTAATCATTTTTTTTTCATTCTTCTCTTACTCCATAAATACGTAAGTAAAAACTGGGAAAAGGTCAATTACTAGCTCTTGTTAAAGACCTTCTCTCTTTCTTGAAAATTAAAAATGGACTGGGTGGTAGCCAGCCTGAGTTTCTTGGGTGTACTGTAACGTCAATGTTTTAAGACTGAGTAGTCCTCCCCAGGACTCTGCTTCAAGTCCTCCAGGGTGGTGATGTTCAGGGCTGCCTAGGCCTCTTGGTGGCCACTCACTGCCCAGGGCTGCCTAGGCCTCTTGGTGGCCACTCACTGCCATCAAGTATTGCCTGAAGCTAAGCATCAACTGATCGGTAGCTGTGGTCAGCAAATTCCACACTCTAAAGACTCAATGGAGACCCCAAACAAGTAGCTGTGACATTTACTTCCAATTACTTCTCTTTTATTTGTTAATCAGCCAGTTACAGTCACTGACTCACTGTTGGCACCCAATTTCTTGCTATGGATTTTGGTGACCTCAGCATAGCACTAGCTCCAGATACTTCACATTGCCATCTCCTCTATTTTCTCACTTCTCTAAGATGAATGGAACACTTGCAGCTCACCCACAACCACTGAGGCGCCCCATGGCCCAGCCCTCAGAGTCACCCTGAGAATTCCTTTATATCCAAGATTCTAAGCTCTGAAATTGCTCTGATTACAATCTCCAGAATTCTCCAATACTTAACTTGTTCCTGTGTGCATGATCCCCTGGGTTTCGGAGGGCTCAGGGTCTAAGGTCTTGTCCCACCCTTAATCCTCACAGCTCATTCCGCCCTTTCTTTCATCTGTTTCCCTGTCCTAGCTAGAACAAGGCTGACCTCTTCAGAAATATTTCCTGGGTCCCACTCTGCCTTGCTCTATTGCACTTCAGACCCCCTTACTTCTAATCGTTGTGTACTGGCATCAGAAAACTCCTGAGTTGGGGGAAAACGTTACCTACTTGAGAGTTTCTGGCTCAAGTTATAACTATAAGTTCATACTGTCTAACCTATCCTGGCCCTTACTTCATTCCGGTCCTTTTAATTTTTTTGTTTTCAGTCTACTTCCTGCAGTTTCACTGCACCTAACACTGTTTCAGAGCTCTTGCGCTCCCTCTCTGGGGATAAACTAGCATTCTACTGAG
The DNA here is from genome assembly GCA_004027835.1 of Alouatta palliata. Lineage (NCBI taxonomy): Eukaryota > Metazoa > Chordata > Mammalia > Primates > Atelidae > Alouatta > Alouatta palliata. The sequence goes on from PVKV010008642.1 coordinate 52,251, forward strand.
ACTGTACTGTATGCCACTGGGGTCTTCAACTGCCCTCAAGTATCGGAAAAATATGGGCTGGGCATGGTGGCTCATGCCTGTAATCCAGTACTTTGGGAAACTGAGGTGGGAGGATCATTTGAGCCCGGGAATTCAAGATTAGACAGGGCAACACAGTGAGATGCCATCTCTACCAAAATTACAAAAATATACCATGGCCACGGTGGCACGTGCCTGTAGTTCCAGCTACTCACGAGGCTAAGAGGATCGCTTGAGCCTGGGAGGCAGAGGTTTCAGTGAGCTGAGATCACAACACTGCACTCCAACCTGGGGACCCTGCCTCAAAATGGCAGTCCAAAGCTCAGGTCCAAAATAAACCTCCCCACCCCCAGCGCCACCCCCCCAAAAGAAATCAAAAAAACAAAGCTCAGGTCCACTGACATGTATTGTTTAGCATGTGTAACTGTTTTTTCGAATATGTAGTTTAAAAATATTTTGCTTATATAACTCGATGTATATGGTTTTTAAAATGTAAATTAGTGGCCACTTAAACTGCCCTCTCCAACAGGGCCTAGTGCCTTTGTTCACCACAGTCCCTCCTCCTGACCACCCCACCAATTCCCTAGACAGGCTCCCTGCCTGGTCCCAGGAAGCACTCTGAGTTTGTGGCTCTTCGATCTAAAAGAAGAGTTCTAACTCATCTCAACCCCCAGGGCTGAGATCTCCACAACCTCATCCCTTTCCACCACAACCTGACTGTGAGGGTCCCACCTCTGCTTCACTTAAATCTCTTTGCAAATAAGGCAACAGCTAGCCAGTACCTCCCTTTTCTCTCTGAAATTCAATCCTCACACTCTTTTGCTTCCATGATGTCTTCTAGCACTGACTTCAGTTCCCTCTCTCTGGGCCCCCTATGGACAATGCCCTCTTACAAGGATTTCTTCTCACTCTTAGACATAGCCTCTCTAGCCCCTGCATTAACGACAAAGTGCATAAAAGTTGCTCAATCCTTATTCTCAATTTCTGTACTCATACTATCAAAAACCAGCAACAGCTCACACTGAGCAGCCCCGCCCAGAGGTGTAAACACAGGCATTTGTGGACATGTAAATCTCTCATGTTCTCCTAACTCTTCCACGACTCTCCACTGCTTCCCTGCAGGGTAAAATCCAGGTTCTTCAGCAGGCCCCAAGCCCTTTGTGCCCCACTGGAGGAATCTGTGATGCAACTGCCCTCTTTCGAGCCCCTGTGATTACGCACAAGGTCTTCCCTCTGCCAGGAGTTCCCTGCTCCCTGGGAAACCAGCTGGCAAAGCAGCCCCACCTTTCCTGTGTTACAGTTAACACCTTGCATATATTGCAGCTGTTCCATGTATCACACTTAACTGTTTCTTCCCTAAGTCTGACTCCCCTAAGAGGCAGTGGGATCCTTGATCAAGGGGCAACAGGCAGTACATTCCCTGGCACCAGAGAAGTTTTCCTTAAATGTTGACAAGCTGGGGGCCCCACCGGTCAACAGGTCAAACAGCTTAACCATCTCTCCTACCACCTGGCTTAAAACCTACCCCTAAATCTCTACATCCACACAGCTGCCGTCCCTGTGAAAACCTTGCCACCCCTGGCACCTCATGCCCAAGGCTAACTTGCAACAATGTTCCTTCCAATGCTGGTCTTCTGTTTCAGGAAGATTCCATGCTTCTCAAAATCCTCACTGACTCCCTATTAAATAAGGTCCAATGACCTTAGCTGGCATTTTGGTACCTCAGGCTTCACCTTTCACAAAGGCACCTGGACATTTTTTTACCATGACACTGTGTGTCTTCTGGGCCTCTGCTCCACAATCACCTCTGTCTGGAAGGTCGGGTACCTGGAATACTCCTGGCTCTTCAAAGGCCAGCTCAAGTGCTGCTTCCTACAATAAACTGTCCCTTTAACAAAACAGGTAGAGTCGGTGCCTGTTTTTCAACCTCTATGGGCACTATCACTGTCTACCAGTAGCTTCCATTTCACCTCTCTGCAGTCACAGAGGCCCACCTAACTAAGCTCCACATTCTCCTCTACTCCAGCATTTGCAAAAGGCAATGAATTAACATTTTAAAGGCAAAACACAAGTAACCACTTGATGGGACACAAGACAGTTCACCTCATCTTATTTTGAGCAAAGACACTGTAGTTTAACAATTCTTCTTTACTTCATCTTCCTTCCTCTAAATCTGCTTCTCTTCCACAGCCTAACTTAAATATTGCAGATGATGAATCAAATTTGCTTTCCTGTTCTTAGTTTTTAAAATCAAGTTAATGGTTTTCTCCTCCTTCAAGAAACTAAAACAAACTCCAAAACAAATATAGAACAAAAAAGCCCTGATTGTGGCTTTCAACTCTTACCCATGAGTCTCAAGGGGAGAAAAAAAAGAATTTCTTACAAGTGGGAGGGTTGACTTATGAGTAATACACATCACAAAGATCAACAAGCAGGAACACATACTAGCAAGAAACTGTAAGACACACCTTTCCCAAACAGCTTGACTAAACTGTGTGGTAAGGACAGCCAAGACAACTGGCATTGGGAAGGTCTGGCAGGACCAGCAGGGGTCTTCTGTAGAGCAAAGGAGGCATTCTCCATGCTTTCGATGAGTCTTGAGCAAAAGCAGAACCCGGAGCAGGCAGAACACACAGCAAAGGCAGAGACTACTGAGGTGGAAGTTTAAGCTGAGAGGTGCTAAAACAGAACATCGGAAAGATAAAGTGGGGTTGGATTAATCATTTTAAGTCAGAGGAGGAGTTTAGGCTGAATGAGACAGGTGACAGGGGGCTCTAGCAGGTCCCAGGGCAGGAGAATGACTTTCTGCAGGAGGATTACTCTAATACAAGTTGAACCAGGGGAGGGAGCAATAAGTAAAGGCAATGGAGCAAGGGTGGGGACAGACAGGAATGAAGGTCTCGACAGCCAGCAAAGGCAATGGAAAGGAAAGGAATGACCGTTCGCAAGAGATTTTCAGAAGAAAAAGCGGGACTTAACCACGTCAAGCTTTTAAGCCCCGAGATGTGCAGAAGAGAGAATGGAAGAAGGGGAATGTGCTTAAGTCAGACCAGCTGTCTGCAATCCAACTGATTAAAAAAGCTAAGCACAGGAAAGCAAACTTGGTTCAACATCTACTAAAGTTAGGCTGTGGAGAATTACACAGCCGATTGTCCTGTCTCCTCCAAGCATGTGAAAAGGAACACTCACAATTTTTTGTTGCTGGTGTTGTTAAATCTAAGAACATCAGAAGATACGACTACTTAGATTCAAGGGCACTGAAGTTTGTCAAGTAGGATGCAAAAAGAGGGCCCTTCTTGCCCACCTCACAGAGAGGGCTCATCATTTGAGAGGCAAGTATCAAGAACGAGGCTCTGGAAACAAACTCCCCGGGTCTGAATCCTGCTGCCCCACCTAGGAGACGGAAAAACCTAGAGAAACTTGGTTACCTAGGCGGAGGAACATCCTGTGTTGCTGCTGTTTAGTTTGGAAAGGGAGGGAAATAGAGGTGTTGAAGAGGTATAAGTCTGAAATGCTGATTTAGACAGAAGGTGAATCACCACTTTGAGTTTCAGTTTCCCCAGCTGTTAATTAAAAAAAAAAAAAAAAAAAAAGAACAGCAGGGTGGTGGGGAGAATGAAATCCACCTTATTAGAAGTTTTAAAGGCTGCACATTCCTTCTGAAGTAACCTCTGGTGTGCTATAAGCGTTATGTAAACGTTAGTTGTACGTATTATCAATACAAAGAATAATGGTATTTTTTAACATATCAATATCGGCCAGACGCAGTGCCTTACGCGTGTAGTCCCAGCACTTTGGGAGACCAAGGTGGGAGGATCACTTGAGTCCAGGAGTTCGAAACCCGCCCGGACAACACAGTGAAATTCCGTCTCTACAAAAAAAAAAAAAAAAAAAACCCCAAAAACAAAACAAAACAAAACAAAAAAACAAAAACCGAGGCAGGCGTGGTGGCACGCCCCTGTGGTCCCACAAACTCGGGAGGCTGAGGAAGGATCACTTGAGCCCGGGAAGTCTAGGCTGCAGTGAGCTGAGATGGCGCCAATGCAATCCAGTGTAGGTGACAGAGTGAGACCCCGTCTTTAAAAAAAAAAAAAAAAAAAAAAAAAGGTAAATAAACATACATCCTTTCTTTCTAACACTCTCCGGGCGTTTTACTGCTATGAATGTTTTTTTCCCGATTCTCAAGAGGAACTGAGATGCAAAACAGGCGCAGGACTGCCGTAGCGGAGGCCCAGGGCTGGGGGAGAAGGGCCGAGGTGGTGGACCAGGAGGCTGCGGGCCCCGCGCCAGGCCTCGCGCACCGGGAAGGGCCAGCGAACAGACAACAGGCGACTCGCGCGGCGCGCCGGGTCAGCGCCACACGCCGTGACCGCGCTTCAGGCACATCCCCCACTTTCCTCCTCGCTACAGCCTTCTGAGGTAAATACTTTCGTCAGCGCCACTTTTACAAACGGGGAAACTGAGGATCCGGTGATCAAGCCGCGATCCTCGCACGGCTCGCGAGCCGGGAAGGCAAGTTCGCTGGCTCCGGAGACGGCGTCCGCAACCCCCGCACATCGCGTGGACGGCAGGGGCGGGGAGGAGCGGGCGCCGGGAGACCCGGAGCGATGGAGGCCGCGGGCGCGCGGGGGCGGCGGCCGGACTCACCTTGGCGCTGTGCACCGCCTCCTGCGCCCCGAGGAGCTGCAGCCAGATGCGCGCGGGCAGCGGCTCCTCGGCCCCCAGCGCGCCGAGCACGGCCAGGCTCACGCCGAACAGGCCCTCGATGCGGCCGCGGCTCTGCTCCAGCAGCTCCGCCTTCTCGGCTGGCGCCGTGAACTCGTCCAGCACCGCCCGGGCCGCCATGGCGGGCGCGGCCTCCCGCGGCGGCGCCGGGGGCCTGCGGCGGCAACGCCCCCTCAGTTTGCTGCCGCCGCTCCCAAGCCCCTCGGGCGGCGTCGGCCCTTCTCGGCCGCCTCGCCCCCGCCCGCGCCCCACCGCCCGCCTGCAAGCCCGGCTATACCATCCCGCCAAGACCGCCGCAGCCCGGCAACTGCTAGCAGCAAACCCCTCAGCCCCTTCGCCACCGCCGCGGACCGAGCCCCGCCACCGCGCATGCGCCCCGCCCGCGGTCGTCACTGAGGCTCGCCGCCCCCTAGGGGAAAGGGATAGGGTGAGGGCGACGGAAGTTGACGTCACCCTCAGGTGCCATGTTGCTTGAGGGTAAAGGGAGGATTCTGGAGGCCTGGGCGGACTTCTTTGATGAGGGCAAAGCGCTTTCGCGGGATCTGGTGGATGTAGACGTATGGGTTTACGGTTTGGGAAATTGAAACTAGAGCCAGGAAATGAGACTGAGAGTGTCACGCAGGGATTGGACTTGACCTTAGACATCTTGACGCTCAAACTAGGATTCTAGCAGTTGAGTTACTCAGTTTCACATTAATCGACAGGCAGATGGGATATTTCTTTTCTCTTTTTCTTCCCTTCCTCCCTCCCCTCTTACCTTCTTACCTGCCCTTCTCACTTTCTAATTTTTTTCTCCATAACAAGAAGAGAATAAAATGGGCATACTTATGAAGAATTGAAAAGCAAACAAACAAACAAAAAAAACCGATTAAGATCAATTCATGAGAGAGATTTATTCTGTGGGGGAAGAAAAGGGATATGTTATGGGAGAAGCCCCAAAAGTGGGAGTTTGGGGGCTCATGATCTTACCTGGGACTGGAGCAAATAAACCCTAACCCCTCTCCAGGTCTATTTTCCGATCTGTAAAATAAAAGATTACATTCAGTTATCTCTAAGGCCTTTTCCAGGTTTTATACTCTCTGAGTCCATGAAAACAGACTGTGGAAGATAAAGTGTTGGATTCCTTTTCTTCAGCTAAATATTGTGGCTGTAGTAGATAGGGGCTCTGGGACTATGACTTCTCTACGTCTTAATTCTTCATCTATAAAATGTAGATAACAATAGTACTTCCTATTGTGAATATTAATATAGTATCCAACACTGTAAGTGCTCACTGAACATTAGCTATTATTATTGCGAAATTAGCAATATATTTAAGGCTTGATTTTCAGGGAAAATCTTTGTGTGGATTATGCAACCACAATGAACTTGTGGGCCCAGGAGCCTGTGCCATCTGTGTACATCCCCCTTAGTGGAAAAATAGTAGAAGCTAAAATTGCTGTAGTTGGAAATACCAAGGGGGAATGGTCTTGGTAAGAGGGTTTGTCAATGGGAAAACCTGTCAGAGATCCAGGCTGCTGGGGGTTTCCATATGTCTTAGAAACTCAGGTGTGGTCTCCCAGTGCCCCACCAAGAGGTGATTCAGCACACGGAAGAGAACCACTAGGCTTACAGATCAACAGCTTCCTGCTTCCCTGGGCTTTTCCCTTGATGTCCACACAACCAGCCTTGCTCCATCAGGTATATGACCTGGGACTGGCTGTGCTGATGTATTGCTTGCAGAACCGCAAGCTATCAGTAAGGCGTGTTGTCAACACAGCAGGTTATTTCCTGCCTTATTGCACTCACCTTAAACGGAATTGCTACCGTTCAGTGATTGGACAGGGCTTTCCCCAGGGCAAGTTCCTGTTTGTTCCCGGTGACTTCCCTGCTTGTGATTCTTAATTGCTTAATTGTAAGAGGTGAGGAGAGAGGCTGCCTTGAAAAACACACCACAGTGGCTTCCTCTCCCCACTTCCCTCCAAAAAATTTCACCCCAAACCAACAGTAGCGCATACACACACTCTTAAAAAATGTTGGGCCGGCTAGGTGCGGTGGCTCACACCTGTGATCCCAGCACTTTGGAAGGCCAAGGCTGGCAGATCATCTGAGACCAGGAGTTCAAGGCCTGCCTGGCTAACATGGTGAAAACCCGTTTCTACTTAAAAAAAAAAAATACAAAAAACTAACTGGGCGTGGTGGTGTGCACCTGCAATCCCAGCTACTCAGGAGGCTGAGACAGGAGAATAGCTTGAACCTGGGAGGCAGAGGTTGCAGTGAGCCAAGATCAGGCCATTGTACTCTGGGTTGGGCAACAAGAGCGAAACTCCATTTAAAAAAAATGCTGGACCATGAAGCTGTGCTCATAAGTCACTGGGTTGGTGTGTAATCGAAGATACACAGTTTTGAGAGGTTTTTCTCCCATTTTTAAGACTTCAGGCTGGGGGCAGTGGCTCACACCCGTAATCCCAGCACTTTTGGGAGGCTGAGGAGGGCAGATCACTTGAGCCCAGGAGCTCAAGACCAGCCTGGCCAACATGGCAAAACCCCATCTCTATTAAAAATATAAAAAATTAGCCAGGTGTAGTGGTACGTGCCTGTAATCCAGTTATTCTGGAGGCTGAGGCAGGAGAGTCGCTTGAACTCAGGAGGTGGAGGTTGCAGTGAGCTAATGTGGCACTATGGCACTCTAGCCTGGGTGACAGAGCGAGACTCTATCTTGGGAAAAAAAAAAAAAAAGACTTGCCAATTCGTATTTGGTCAGCATTTCCCTTTAGGGAACTCTCAAGGTTTCCTGAGTGTAAGGAACAAGGAGAAAGAGAAAGAGGGAGAAATCCCCTTTCAAGAACTCCCTTGCTTCATGCAGTTTCTCAACCACAACTTCCCTTGGTTAACCAGCCTTGCCTATCTGGCTGACCTGACCAGCCAGGACAGTTGATGCCAGAGATTAAACTTTATGGCTTCTCTATTCTAGATACTTCAGCTATGTTTTTCCTTAATCTCCATAACAACTTCATGAGCCCATAAAATGGTGTTGAGAGAATCACTTCTTCTTGCTTCTGATATTTTCAAGGATAGGAGGAGATTCTCCTACTCCACTCCCCAGCGGGGCCAAGTGTAGGGTAACATGTCTAGCTTTCATCCTCCTTTTCCCCAGAGCGGGAAGAGGATTTCTCTGGTAACTTTCTGAGAAGGCACAGTGCTGGGTTGAATCACCCTGTGCCCTGGTATGAGGGGCTGTCTGCAGTTGCTGTGTTAATGACTGGGGGTAAAGTATTTTCACCTCAACCACATCCTCCAGTCTAGCTCTTGGCAGCAGTGAAGATGACATTTTGATCTCTACCTGGCTGACGCCTGCTTTTCGTCCTTAGTTCTGAACTCAGAAGGGGCAGAAAGAGTGTTTATTGGTGTCCTAAAACTCCAACAGTGGGTGCTATTGTTTCCCTTCCTGTTTCAAAGATGAAGAAACCAGCCGAGAGTGGTGGCAGGTACCTGTATTCTCAGCTACTTGGAAGGCTGTGATGGGAGGATTGCTTGAGCTCGGGAGTTCAAGGTGAGCCTGGGTAACATAGTGATATCCTGTGTCTTACTAAAAAAAAGAAAAGAAAAAAAGAGGAAACAGAAGAACAGAGAAGTTCTGGAATGTTCCACAGAGCTACTCAGTGAAGTGGTAGAAATAGTCATTTAAATCCAGGCAGTCTGACTGTAACTGAGCAGCCTGGCTTCAAACTGCATTTTAAAACCTTGTTTTCTTTCCTTCTTTCTCCCCAACCTCAAGGTACAACTTTGAGAAAAGCTGCATATGTGTTTCCTGTCATCTTAACATACAGCCTCGGAACGGGCTGTGAACCTTCACTCCCTACCCTTCCCCATTCCATACTCTCATACCTTATGCACATTTATTTACCCAGATGCTTGTCAAGCATACACCGTGCTCACTTATCCGGTCATGTATTTCCTTACAAGCTTCAGGGGCTGGATCTTTTTTGTATGTTTGTGATGGAGTCTCATTCTGTCTCCCAGGCTGGAGTACCGTGTCGCGATCTTGGCTCACTGCAACCTCCGCCTCCTGTGTTCAAGCAATTCTCCTACCTCAGCCTCCCAAGTAGCTGGGATTACAGGCGCGCACCACCACACCCAGTTACGTTTTGTATTTTTAGTATAGATGGGGTTTTGCCATGTTGACCAGGCTGGTCTCGAACTTCTGACCTCAGGTGATCTGCCTGCCTCAGCCTCTCAAAGTGCTGGGATTACAGGCGTGAGCCACTGCGTCCAGCCAGGGGCTGGATCTTGACACAGACTGTATACCTCCAAAACTCTCTCCCTAGTCAGGGATAAAATTTACTCCCAGCTACATTCACTCATGTTTACTCACGTTCATGCACTAGAAATTAACTGAAGATTGACTGCAGTTGATTTGTAACCTGGTTGGGCCCAGGATGGCACTGGCCCCTTCACCAAAGGAACAATAATCCAAGATGAGCTGTTGGAGTGAATTGCACCACTGACCCCTCCTAGCCCCATTCCTCTCCATTCCAAACCCCTCTCTCTCAAAAAATCCCTGCATTCCCTCCACAAATTGAAGGGTGGAAATCTTTGGAAACAATCTCACCCACTCTTTCTCTTGCTAGCATGGATAATAAAATCTCTCACACCCTGCTCTTGTTATTCTGGCTTTTTTCTACCAGTGGCAAGTAGATGGACCCTTTACTGGTTACATGACTCTGCTAAGTGGCCGTGTGTGCTATGCCATGATTACAGCAGCAGCAACCTTGGATATGCAGCCAACCCCGTCTGCCCATGCAAAAGTAAGCACGAGAAGACCACGTGTTCTCAGGACCAGCACCTCAGTCTTGGACCCTCGTTGTTGTGGGGTGCTGTCAAACCCAGACAGAACTGCACATGGAGTCTTGCTCGGTGCACCCAACCAATGAGATCAGCAGACGAAGATGCTCCCTGGCCAGCAGTGTCTAGGTCAGTGCGTCTTCCTGAGTTCTGTGTTTTTGGTACAATCACATGTAGAGATTTCACGTAAGAAGCAGGAATACGATCATTCTTCAACTACACACACAAGGTTTTAATAAACTTGCAAACTGTTCAATTTATCTCATCCCCTGTCAACAGTCCAAGCCACTGTCATCTCTCTGACAACTGTGAGGTCTCCCCATACTTTTTGGCCTCTCTGTAAATATCAAGAGCTACAATCGCTACAAGATTTGAAGAAATTATTTGCAAATATCAATGCTACAGCCAGAGTGATCTTCGCAAACTGCAAATCTCATCAATCAGACCCTTACTTAGGACCCCCCAAGAGCATTCCTACAGGGTCAGAATAAAATCCAAATCCCTTGCCTTGAGTGGCAGCCCTTGTCAGACCTGTCTCCTGCCTGCTCCACCTCTTCTCCTCTCTGCACTGGGCCCAGCTCACACCACGGCAGGACATTTGCACTCACTGTTCCTTCCCCCTGTTTTCTTTTTTTAATTAATTATTTATTTATTTACTGAAACGGAATCTCACTCTGTCCCCCAGGCTGAAGTGCAGTGGCATGATCTCGGCTCACTACAACCTCTGTCTCCCGAGTTCAAGCAATTCTTCTGCCTCAGCCTCCTGAGTAGCTGGGATCACAGGCATGCACTAACCACTCCTAGCTGATTTTTTTGTATTTTTAGTAAAGATGGGGTTTCGTCATGTTGGCCAGGCTGGTCTCGAACTCCTGACCGTAGGTGATCCACTTGCCTCGGCCTCCCAAAGTACTGGGATTACAGGAGTTAGCCATCACACCTGGCCACTTCCTCCTATTTTCATTTAGTTAACTCCTGACCCTCCAAAGCTCCACTGAAGAGTGACTTTGTCAAGAATTCATTCACTGGTCACTCCGATGAGCCAAGTCCGCTACAGGCTGTTGGCATTGTGGCCCTGTCACTCAAGGCACCAGGGCCAGTTTTATGTGTGCTTGAGTGATGGGACTGACTCAGGTCTACCTCCACCAGCTGATTGTCAGCTCTATGGGGACAGTGACCTGAGGCTGGACTGAGCTTGACATATTCCAGGAATGGTGGACAGGGCAGGATGCAGCCCTCCAGAAATACCCAGAGTCAGGATGAGGCCAGACCTTCCAGAATATATGCAATGGGCCTGTTACAGATTTTGTATTTTATCTTAAGTCTAATGAGGAAAAAAAGCCTTCCCAGGTTTGGTTTGGTTTTCAGACAGGGTCTTGCTCTGTTACACAGGCTGCAGTGCAGTGGCACCATCATAGCTTACTGCAGCCTCAAACTCCTGGGCTCAAGTGATCCTCCTGCCTCAGCCTCTCAGTCTGAGTACCTGGGACTACAGATGAGCAGCACCACACCTGACTAATTTTTAAATTTTTTTATGAGATGGGATCCCACTATGTTGCCCAGGCTGGTCTTGACTCCTAGCCTCAAGCAACCCTTCTGCCTTGGTCTCTCAAAATTCTGGGATTGTAGGAGTGAGCTACTGCCCCTGGTGTTCCCAGATTAAGCAGTGAGTGCATCATCTAATTTATGCTGTAAGATCTGTTTCCCTTTTCTGGGAAAAATCAAGTAAGACTACAGAGTAGACTGGGAAGAATACTGTGGCAGCATTGGTCTAGGTGCCAGAGGACGGGGGCTTGGACCAGTGGGGGAGGGAGTGGAGGAATCTGAGAGCTATTTGGAAGAAGAATCTCTCCATTCAAGTGTGGAGGGTGGGCTTCTCCTTAGCTGCAGGAAACCTCCATGTGTCTGCTGCTTCTAGTCTTTTATTCTCTCCCTTTATATATTTCCTTTAGACTTTTATTACGCACGTTATTGAAACTTCTCTGACATTGATTCAAACTGCTACAACTGCCACAATACCGAGAGGAGCTATTTATAGCACGCAGTCATCTTAGGTGGGAACGCAGCTCTTGGCCAAGTGCTGCTACAGAGATTGCCTGCTGCCTGTCAGCTCCCAAATGTTTCTAATTCAGAGCATTTTCCCATTACCCTCTACAGCTAGGATTTCTCAACAGCGGCACAACTGACATTCTGGGTGAGATAATTCTTTGTTCTAGGGGCCTGTCTTGTGAATTGTAGGAAGTTCAGCAGAATCCCTAACCTCTACTCATGAGATGCCAATAAAAACCACTGCCCCCACCCCCACCCCCAGTGTGACAACAACAGAAACGTCACCAGACATTGTCTAATGTTAAAACTGTCCCCAGTTGAAAATGACTGGTCTACAGAGGGAATTCAGAGAAAGTCCTCCCTTAGGGCTGAGCTAGTAATTCAGCATTCAGAGGGTGCAGTGGCTCATGCCTGTAATCCTAGCACTTTGGGAGGCTGAGGTGGGTGGATTGCTTGAGCCCAGAAGTTCAAGACCAGCCTGGGCCACATAGCAAGACCCTCAAAAGGTTTTTGAAAAATTAGGCTGGACTCGGTGGCCCATGCCTGTAATCCCAAACAATTTGGGAGTCCAAAGCGGATGGATTACCTGAAGTCAGGAGTTTGAGACCAGACTGACCAACATGATGAAACCCTGTCTTTACTAAAAATACAAAAATTAGCCTACTGTGATGGTGCACACCTGTAATCCCAGCTACTCAGGAGGCTGAGGCAGAGAATAACTTGAGCCTGGGAGGTGGAGGCAGCAATGAGCCAAGATCATGCCACTGCACTCCAGCCTGGGCAACAGAGCAAGACTCTATCTCAAAAAAGAAGGAAAAAAAGAAAGAAAAAAGAAAAAAAAATAGTCAGGCATGGTGGTCTTAGCCACTTGGGAGGCTATGGTGGGAGGATGGGTTGAGCCTGGAAGGCTGAGACTGCAGTGAGCCATAATTGCACTGCTGCACTATAGCCTGGGTAATAGAGTAAGACTCTATCTCAAAAAAAAAAGAGAATTCAGCATCCTCTTTTTACATATTCTGTGGGACACACACACATCAAATCTAATGAAGGCTTCTCAGTTCCCTGCATGGGATGTGAAAGAACAATGAGTTAAAGACTCATGGTTTGTTGTGTGTTCACCAAAGTGACTGGGGCTTCAGCCCACTATCTCTCACCACTTCTCATCAGCTCATCGATAGAACATATTTGTGCCAGACCTACCTGTCTGTAAAGCCCAGCCTAATTCTCACTTTTTCCATGAAACCTCCTTGGCCTACTCAACTTCCTATATCTGATTAGGACAATTGAATGATTGATTACTTAGTTGATTCCTTCATTCAACAATTATTTACTGAGCACCTACTAAGTTCCAAGCATTATTCTAACTGCTGGGAATATAACATTAAACAAAGCGGTGTCTGTTCTCATGAGCTTACATACTAGAGGGGAAGGCAGGCAATGAATGAATGAACAAATGGATAAATGTTACAGTGTCAGTGAACAACTGCTGCGATTTAAGCGTCGCTGTTCTATTCCTCGTCTGTGTTAGGTGGTTTCCAAAGACAACCCTCAGCTATTCCTTCCTTCCCTGTATGTGAGTGCTTCTCTTTATGTTAAGAATCTGGGCTGGTCTTGTGACCTCACTGACTAATAGAATTCAGTGGAAGTGCTGTTCCAGGACTTCCAAGATCAATGCTTAGGAAGATGAAATCTTCTACTTCCCGTCTCTTGGAATACGTGGAACCTGGCTACCATGCCAAAAGGAAGCCCAGCCCCTTCATGTTTAAGAGAGGGGATTGGATGGAATTGCTGTGGTATGAAAGATATTCTATATAAACATACATGTGTGTATATATATATATATATATATTTTTTTCATTGCTTTTCCAAAACGCCCTGCATGCCGAATCCTGTACAAGGAACTAGCTATGCACCAAGCACTTAGAAAAGTAGGTGTTCAGCAGATACTGATTGATTGACTCTACATGAATGGTCTCATTTAGCCTCAATAAACAATTCTATGAAGTAAGCATTATGCCCATTTTACAGATTAAGAAACTGAGGCTTACAGAGATTAATTAACTTGACTGCAGTCCCCCTCACTAGGATGAGACTGAGCCAGGACTGTCACAGCAGGTGTGTAATATTAAAGACTTTCCCACAGAACTAGAGGGGCAGAGACATAACTTGACTCCTTTGAACGATCCCACTCCCGAACTCATACCAGGCTAGTTTAGGGACTGCCCAGGATCAATAATTGGGTCTTCTTGACTTAAAGATCTCTAGGACAAGATGGCACAGATGACCTTTCCATATTCCAGGATTGCAGGACACACCCAGTGAGGAGGGTGCTCCCCCTACCTGACCGTGGGCTCTTGGTTCTCTGAAAGAATAGGATAGACCATTTGCACTTTGTTACAAAACTCTTACATATCAGACTGGGCAACATACCAAGATCTTGCCTCTATAAAACATAAAATAACTACCTGGGCATGGTGGCAGGTGCCTGTAGTCCCAGCTACTTGGGAGGCTGAGGTGGGAGGATCACTTGAGCCCAGGAGGTCGAGGCTGCAGTGAGCCATGATCAGGCCACTGCACTCCATCCTGGGCAACAGAGCAAGACCCTGTCTTTAAAATGAAAAAAAAAAAAAGAAAAGAAAAACGACTGCTTGCACTGAAAGACAGGGTTGGCCAGACCTCTAACAGCCCCAAGTCTCGGGCTGAAGAGGCATGGGGAGATGACCCTTCACTATAAGGTCTTAGCTGACCCACCCTGTTTAATTTACAGAAGAGGAAATCAAGAGGAAGAAGGGAAGTGCCTTGCCCACAGTTCCATGGTTATCTTCCCTACAGTATAACCTGGTGCAGACACCTCTTCAATAGCACGCTCCCTGAGGCCATGTTTAGGGCAGGGCCGATCCACCTCCTCTTTCTTCCTCCCCTGCACTCAACTGTCTGGCCAGCTGCCCTGGCTTCTGTCTCCCTGTATCTGCTTCCACAGCAGCAATGCGCTGGGGCAGAGGCAGGAAGACCCCTCAGGAAGGATGTGGGACAGGTGATTGGTCACCAGATATGGGAGGCCAGCTGGGCGACCTCTTGGAACCACCTGACCTTGTGATGCCATCAGCTTGGCATGGACCTCATGGGTGGGGCGGGCTCACAGGAAACCAGGCCTCTACCCTTCCCCTCCAGCTTACCGGTCAAAAATAACTCACAGGTTCTGGAAGAATGGGCGTCTTATAGGAAGCCCTGGAATCAGCTGTCAGGCACAGAATGTTGGTCAGGGTTCCCTTTGATTGGCAGTGGGGTGAAAACTTGAACCCCTCTCTCTCGGGTGTTCCTTGGCTTTCCTTTCACCACCTGTTACCTCATTTCATTCAGAATTCCTGGAAAAGGCTGCGCTGGAATCCCTGGTTTTCCTCAAGTGTGGAAAACACAGCACTGATGAGATACCAGTTGATTTTCAGCAGTACACTTGTCAGAAATCGTGACTATTGTGTATTTATTTTTATAGTTATCTTCTGTTTTGGTGAGAAATACTGGGCTTCCAGTTAGTATAGCAATAATCCATTTCCCTTATATTTAACTTTACTTATTTATTTATTATTATTATTAAATAAAAACAACTCTTTGTTTATTTTCGAGAGAGGGGCTTGCTCTGTCGCCCAGGCTGGAGTGCAGTGGTGTGACCTTGGTTCACTGCAGCCTCGAACTAACCCCTGGCCTCAAGCGATTCCCCTGCCTCAGCCTGGAGTAGCTGGGACCACCGTAGGTGTGCGCCACCACGCCCGGCTAATTAAAAAAAAAATTGAGGGCACTTGATGTTGGTGGCTGCTTGGGTCTCTTCCAAGTGTACTTTCCTTTCTTTCCTGTTCTAAAGCTTTTAAATAAACTTCCACTCCTGTTCTGAATATTTTTTTTAAGAGATGGGGTCTTGCTATGTGGCCCAGGTAGTTCTCAAATTCCTGACCTCAAGAGATCCTTCAGCCTGGGCTTCCCAATGTGTTGGGATTACTGTGCCCAGCCTACATTTAACTTTAAAAAGTGAGTTGATTTGAAGAAAAAAAACAACTGAGTCATAATTCAGGCGACGCGTAGGTACCTCCAAAATCCTGAAGGAGAGTAAATGGCTCCACGTGGGGAATTATCAGTTGGTGCCCAGGAACCGAGGACTTGGTCCCTGGGGTAGAGGTTGCTAACCGCCCAGGTCTTTGGGGAAGCCCGTGTAGGGTCTAAGGCCACCGAGCTGCCGACCAAGTCCTGGCACTTCTGCTCCTGGTGACTCGCGACCTCCCTGCAGGCGGAGGGTTTGCCCTTTGAGCAGAGACACTCGCTTTTTTTTTTTTTTTTTTTAATTTTTATTTCTGGGTGCAGAAAGTGCAGGCTTGTTACATAGTTGTACATGTGCCATGGTGGTTTGCTGCACCCATCAACTCGTCATGTAGGTTTTAAGCCCCGCATGCATTAGGTATTTGTCCTTGCCCCCACCCCGCGACAGGACCCGGTGTGTGATGTTCCCTTCCCTGTGTCCATGTGTTCTCATCGCTTAACTCCCACCTCTGGACATTCGCGTTTTCACCCTCCTGTCAGCTTTGCTGCTTAGACCAGAGTGCAGCGGGAAACTGTTTCAGCTGTCACATCTATCAACCGTTTATGGAACTCCTGTGAACACAGACGCCCCTGCTCTCTCCAGGAAACGCTCCCGGCTCAGGGCGCCCTGCGTCCGTGGCGCCACCTGGTGTTCCCGCGGCGCCAGCGCAGCCTCTGAGGCCGTCCCCGCTCTTAACGCCCGAGCGCGAGGTAGACTTCAGAGCCACCCGCCGCACCCAGAGCTTCTGGGACCCGTGGCAAGGCCGAATTGGAATGCAAACCAAATGCACGTGGGCGACTGGCAGAAAAAGCCTCCCACAGATGGGAGAGATTTCGGAGGGAACCCCCAAAAAAAGTTAGTAAGCACCCGCAGCCCCTACCGAGTCTGGCTTTTTTTTTCCTCTCTGACATAAAATCTTGGAAGGGCACCTCTAGGCAACCAGGGTCAACTGGGTCTGCTCCTACCCGCGCGGCTCCCCCGAATGTGGAGAGAGCAGCTGGGGAGGCGAGGGAGTACATCAGAAGCTTAGTAAAAAGCAACGGGGATTTTGCACACTTTTTGCTGCTTCAAGTGGAAAGAAGGTGATGAGATGTCAGAGCGGGGAGGGCGACTTCCTCCATCCCTACTCCACTCCCAGGTCACAAGAGGGAAATTACTCCCCAAAGCTCTCTTTCTTAACACTGTCTGGTGATGATTTCAGAATCTCAACATCTAGAACGATAACCTCAGCATGTCAGTCTGCCTGGGTCTGTCACTTCCTGAGGCCCAGAGGTGACACCCAAGGGCTCAGGGCATCTCCACCTCACTGTTCTCAGCTTTGACGTGCCCGAGTTAAAGGGGCAGGGTGTTAAAATACAGTGGCCTAGGTTTCATCCACCCTATTAGATTCTGGCTCAGTGGGTTTGGGGTGGGACTCTTGGCATGGGTATTTTTAACAGGAACCCCAGGTGTTCCTGGTGCTCCATAGGTTGAGCACTCCTGCCCTGGCTTCCAAGTCACGTGCTTTGTCCAACATTCTTCCAAGTGCAGTGCAAAGTAAGAGCCACTGTGAACTGGCAGCGCTCTTGGGCTAGATTCTGTACTCCTTGCTTTACACCAACTCTCATTTAATGCTCCTAGGAATGCTTTGATGAACATCGTTTTCATGTACATTTTGAAGAATGGGGAAGCCTGGGCAACACAGCGAAACCCTGTCTCTACCAAAAATACAAAAACTAACCAGGCGTAGTGGCGCACACCTGTAGTCCCAGCTACTCGGGAGGCTGAGGTGGGAAGATCACTGGAGCCCGGGAGGCCAAGGCTACAGTGAGCCGAGATTGAGCCACTGCACTCTCCACCCTGGGGGATAGAGCAAGACCCTGTCTTGAAGAAAAAAAAGAAAGGAAAGGGGAGACAAAGGCTTAGAGAACTTACCTGACTTTTCCAGTGCTAGCAAATGGCAGGGACAAGATTTGAATTCAGTCTGGTTTCAAGGCACATGTTCCCCTTTCTTCCCAACTCTTTCCCAGTATGACCAGTCTCTACTCAACTGAAATAGACATCAATGATGTATTTGGGCATAATGATTTTATTTATTTATTTATTTTTTTAATTTACTTTAAGTTCTGGGATACATGTACAGAAGGTGCAGGGTTGTTATATAGGTAAACATGTACCGTGGTGGTTTGCTGCACCCATCAACCTGTCATCTAGATTTTAAGCCCCGTAGGCATTAGGTATTTGTCCTAATGTTCTCTCTCCCCTCCCCTGCCCCTACCCTCCACAGGCCCCGGTGTGTGATGTTCCCCTCCCTGTGTCCATGTGTTTTCATTGTTCAACACCCACTTAAGAGTGAGAACATGCAGTGTTTGGTTTTCCGTTCCTGGGTTAGTTTACTGAGAATGATGGTTTTCAGCTTCATCCATGTCCCTGCAAAGGACATGAACCCATTATTTTCTATGGCTGCATAGTATTCCATGGTGTATATAAATATAAATATATATATGCCACATTTTCTTTATTCACTCTACCATTGATGGGCATTTGGGTTGGTTCCAAGTCTTTGCTATTATAAACAGTGCGGCAATAAACAAACCTGTGCATGTGTCTTTGTGGTAGAATGATTTATAATCCTCATGCCCAATAATGGGATTGCTGAGTCAAATGGTATTTCTGATTCTAGATCCTTGAGGAATCGTCATAACGTCTTCCACAATGGTTGAGCTAATTTACCCTTCCTATCTCTCCACATCTTCTCCAGCATCTGTTGTTTCCTGACCTTTTAATGATCAACATTCTAACTGGTGTGAGATGGTATCTCATTGTGGTTTTGATTTGCACTTCTCTAATGACCAGCAATGATGAGGTTTTTTTCCATCTGTTTGTTGGCCACATAAATGTCTTCTTTTGAGAAGTGTCTGTTCATATCGTTTGCCCAGTTTTTAATGGGATTGTTTGTTTTCTTCTTGTAAATTTTTTTAAGCTCCTTGTAGAGTCTGGATATTAGAGCTTTGTCAGATGAATACATTGCAAAAAATTTATCCCATTCTGTAGGTTGCCTGTTCACTCTAATTATAGTTTCTTTTGCTGTGCAGACGTTCTTTAGTTTAATTAGATCCCGTTTGTCAATTTCGGCTTTTGTTGCAATTGCTTTTGGTGTTTTAGTCATGAAGTCTTTGCCTATGCCTATGTCCTGAATGGTATTGCCTGGGTTCTCTTCTAGAGTTTTTATGGTTTTAGGTTTTACATTTACATTTAATCCATCTTGAGTTAATTTTTATATAAGGTGTAAGGAAGGGGTCCACTTTCTGTTTTTTTGCATATGGCTAGCCAGTTTTCCCAGAACCACTTATTAAATAGGGAATCCTTTCCCTTTGCTTATTTTTGTTAGGTTTGTCAAAGATCAGATGGTTATAGATGTGTGGTAGGCTGAGGTGGGCGCATCCTGAGGTCAGGAGATTGAGACCATCCTGGCCAACATGGTGAAACTCTGTCTCCACTAAAAATACACAAAAAATTAGCTAGGTATGGTGGCCAGGTGCCTGTAATCCCCGCTACTCGGGAGGCTGAGGCACGAGAATTCTTGAACCCAGGAGTTAGAGGTTGTAGTGAGCCTAGATCACGCCACTGCATTCCAGCCTGGTGACAGAATGAGACTCTGTCTCAAAAAAAAAAAAAAAAAAAGGCAACACGGTTAATGAAATTCAATAATTTACATAAGTATAAAATACATTTGTAATACTGTGAATACACTTAACATTACCAAACTGTACAGTTGCAAGTGGTAAGATTATAAATTTTATGTTGTGTTTTTAAATACCACAATTTTTAAATGGCATTCAGTGGAAGTGCTCCCGCAGATGGGAGGGATTTCGGAGGGAACCAGAAGAAAGTTGGTAAGCACCCACAGCCCCGAGCCTGACCTTTTCTTTTTCCTCTAACATAAAAGCTTGCAAGAGCACCTCCAGGCAACCAGGGGCGACTGGGTCTGCTCCTACCTGTGCTGCTCTCTCTCTCTCTGTCCCTCATCTTCCTAGTGGACACCCCTAAGGGTAACCATTGCTGTTAATTTTTAATGGATCTTTCCACTTTTTTTGGTATGTGTGTTGGAGTTTCAATCTGTTGCCCAGGCTGGCGTGCAGTGGCACAATCATAGTTCACTTCAGCCTCAAACTCCTGGGCTCAAGTGATTCTCCTGCCTCAGACGCCTTAGTTGCTGGGACTACCTTTTCACATTTTATTTTATTTATTTTTATTTTTGAAATGGAGTCTCAATCTGTCAGCCAGGCTGGAGTACAGGGGTGTGATCTCGGCTCACTGCAACCTCTGCCTCCTGGGTTCACACAATTCTCCTGCCTCAGCCTCCCTAGTAGCTGGGGTTACAGGTGCATGGCACCATGCCCAGCTAATATTTATATTTTTAGTAGAGACAGAGTTTTGCCATATTGGCCAGGTTGGTCTTGAACTCCTGACCTGAGGTGATGATCCACCTGCCTCAGCCTCCCAAAGTGCTGGGATTACAGATGTGAACCGCCATGCTGGCCGCACCTTGTTATTTTCATAGGACGTTGCATCTTGGAAATCTTTCTATGTAAGAACATTGAGAGCCCTCACATTCTATTTTTTTAGCTGCTCTAGCAGCTTATTGTACAATTTCTTTTACTACTCCCCTAATGATGGGCATTTATTTTATTAATTTTTTAGAGATGAGGTCTCCCTATGTTGCTCAGGCTGGAGTACAGTGGCTGTTCACAGGTACAATTGTAGTGCGCTATGGCCTCGAACTCCTGGGCTTAAGGGATCCTGCTACCCCAGCATTCAGAGTAACGGAGACTGTACCAGGTTTGCCGATGGGCAGTTAGATTGTTTCTAGTGTCTTGGAGACACATTGTTAACTATGACCCAGATGAGCAGGCTTAGCTTACCCAGGGTTTAAACCGCAACTGCAGAGTAAAAGCCCTTGGTGCAGACGATGACTGAGCACTCAGCATGTGCCCTGCTTATTCAGTTAATCACTTAATTGATCATGCCGTCATCTTTTTCTGCATAATAACTCCCCAAAGTAGGTGTCATTATGATTCCCTATTTTGAGGTGAAGGAAATGAGGCACTGAGTATAGCGTCCAGCCCTGCAGGGTCCTGTGAGTCCCTCTCTACAGGTGTGGAGATGAGAAACTGAAAATAAAGACACGAGACACACAGAGAAAAGAGAGTTTGGGCTCAGGGGTCCACTGCCAACCAAAGCGCAGGGTCCGGCAGTGGCCCCGAGTGCCTGGACACTCTGACTTTTATTGAGCACAAAGCTGGGGGCAGGTAGGTAGGGTGAGGTACCAGTGGTCAGTGATAGGGTCAGGTAAATCACGTGTCTTGGAGACAGAGAGGTCAGGATTTTCAAGAAGCTGAGGCGAGGAGAAAACCCAGTGCGTCAGCACTTTTTTCATATTTGTCAAGAGTGTCAGGGATGTTAAAATTTATGTTACTATGACTAATTCTTATCTTAGAAGAAGGAGAGGAACCAGGTGCAGACATGGAACGTGACCGCTGAAGCACAGTACCACATAGAGACAATTAAGCCCGGGATGATCTGTGGGCCTCCCTGACAGCCGCCAGGCCTGTCACAAGAGCTTGGAAGAGCGGAGTTTTCTCCCAACTCCCCTGAGGAAGGAGACGTCTTGGCCATTTTGGACATCTCCTCCCCTAGCCGGTGAAACAGCAGGTGCTTTCACAGCGCTGGTGCTGCCGCACAGCAGAGGCGCCCTCCAGCAGCCCTTATGCAGGTGTGACAGAGGACTTAGAGCGTCTTGCCTTAGGGTCACCTCTTTCCCAATGCCGCTTCAGTTCCATACTTCATGACCTGAGACTTGTTAGTAAAATTAAAGATTATATGATCGTATATATGTATATATTTATGATTACATGTGAATAGCTATGTGATTATGATTATATACAGGAATAACTATGTAACTGTATCTCTAATTCTTTTCCAATTCAATATTTATATGAGAACAGACTGAGGCCTCAGACCCTTGCCTCCGCTCTTGCCCAGTTTCCCCGCAACAGCTAAGGAACTTGTCAGGGTCACACAGCTCCTGACTGGAAGATTGTGAGTCTGGGAGGTTTCCGCTCTCTCCAGCCTCCGTGGCCTTTTCTTTTTGTCCTGGGAAGTCAGGGAGGGAAAGCCGGGTCATGTTTTCTTTAATTCAACATTAAACAATAACATTTGGTTTAGCAGAAGTGTATTTTTGTATTTGAGTTCCGGTTCTGCTAATAATTAGCTGTTACAACCTTGGGACAGTTACTCAACGTTTTTGTTTATCAGCCATAAAACGGGAGCAATGACGCTGACTTCACAGGGCTGGTGTGTGTGGCTGGGTGAACCGGCATGAACCGGTAAGGTACTCTACTCACTGCAGCCTTGACCTCCAAGAGGTCGCACCTTCCATCTGCCACAAATGGGCCAGGTTCTCAGAGTATGGGCCGGGAGCCGCAGCACAGACCTCACCCAAGAGCTTATTAGAAATGCACAGTGCTGGCTGGGCGCGGTGGCTCACGCCTGTAATCTCAGCACTTTGGGAGGCCGAGGCGGGAGGATCTCCTGAGCTCAGGAGTTCGAGACCACCCTGGGCAACACGGTGAAACCCGTCTCTACTAACGTACAAAAAATCAGCTGGGCGTGATGGTGCGTGCCTGTAATCCCAGCTACTCGAGTGGCTGAGGCACAAGAATCCTTTGAGCCCCCAGAGGCGGAGGTTGCAGTGAGCCAAGATCGTGCCACTGCACTCCAGGTGGGCGATAGAGCGAGACTCTGTCTCAAAAAACAAAACCAAAAACAAACAAAAAAGAAATGCACAGTGCCAGGCCCTGCCCCAAACCAGCGGAATCGGAATTAGAATCTGCATTTTCACAAGGTGCCTAGGTGAGGCGTAAGCATGCCACAGCACGAGAAGCCCTTCTCTACAGCAGTGGATTCAATCACCTTCCACCAGAACCCACCCCCACTCACCCCCGCCCCGCCCGGCTATGCCCGTGGTGTGGAGTTGGGTTGGGCAGCCCCATTTTACCAGCTTCTTCCCCCTCTTCTGAGGCGTGGGGACCCAGCTGCAAGAAAGAGCAGAGATAAATGAACGAAGCAGTTTCAGCACTTTAGATATGACAAGGAGGACTCGTTTTTGGCTGGAGTTCTCGGACTCTTTTTTTCTGGGTTCTCCTTCCGTCCTGCCCCAACGTGGCATTTCGAGAAATGAAGCTGTAGCGACTCAGAAGAGTGGCTGGAGACAACAGTGCCACCTTGTGGCAGCATCCTTGCATCACCGTCCTGGAAGGCGGCTGTTTAAATGAAATGAACTGCGGTAACAGGGCAGTCACAGAGAAATCTCAGTGAACCTTTATCACATGCCAGGCGCCATGCCAAGTCTTCAAGGATTTGTTTATTTAAAACTCACAAGAGTAAGAAGTAGGTGCTATTATTATCCCAATGTTACAGGCCTGGAGGAATGGAGCTTGAGAGAGGGAGTTATGCTCATAATCTCTGGGTAGTGAGAGCTGGCTGGAGCTGGGGCCAGCTTGGGCAGTCTGGCTTTAAAGTCTATGATTCCATTTTTTTTTTAGACAGGGTCTCGCTCTGTTGCCCAGGCTGGAGTGCAGTGGTGTGATCTTTGGCTCATTGCAACCTCTGCCTCCCAGATTCAAGCGATTCTCCTGCCTTAGCCTCCTGAGTGGCTGGGATTACAGGCGTGCACTACCACAAGTGGCTAATATTTTTATTTTTGGTTGAGACAGGGTTTCACCATGCTTGCCAGGCTGGTCTGGAACTCCTGATCTCAGGTGATCATCCCGTCTCAGCCTCCCAAAACGCTGAGATTACAGGTGTGAGACACTGTGCCTGGCCTGATTCTAACCTTTTGATATATTTCCTTTGTAACAAAAGAAGGACACCTTTCTGGTGGGGAGCCCCAGATTTTAGACTCTTTAGATCTATGCTATTTTATTTACTGGAGCCAAGCAGTGAGCCCTGGGTAGGTAGACGGATACCTGGGCTCTGATGTTAGCTCATTTTCTCCTGTCCAGAGAGTCCCGGGCAGTCATTCAGGTTCTTTTTCTGAGTTTGTAGGTGGTGGTATAATAATATTTGATCTGTTCGCTTTATAGCATCTTTGCGATAATCCATGGAATACACACAATTGGAATTAAAATTGTATAGCAGAGGCTGGACGCGGTGGCTCACGCCTGTAATCCCAGCACTTTGGGGGGCCGAGGCGGGTTGATCACGAGGTCAAGAGATCGAGACCATCCTGGTCAACATGGTGAAACCCCGTCTCTACTAAAAATACAAAAATTAGCTGGGCATGGTGGCACGTGCCTCTAGTCCCAGCTACTCGGGAGGCTGAGGCAGGAGAATTGCTGGAACCCAGGAGGCGGAGGTTGCAGTGAGCCGAGATTTCGCCATTGCACTCCAGCCTGGGTAACAAGAGCGAAACTCTGTCTAAAAAAAACAAAAATTGTATAGCAGTGGGAAAGATAAGGTAGTGTCTGATATTCTTAGCACATAAAAGGGTAAAAAGATGTGATTTTCTCTAATACCTATAACCAACTGCACCTGAATTAACATAGAAGCAGAAAACCAAATACCCCATGTTCTCACTTATAGGTGGGAGTGAAACATTGGGTACATAGGACATAAAGATGGAAACAATAGGCACTGGGGACTCCTAAAGGGTAGAAGGAGGGAGGGGCAAGGGTTAGAAAACTACTTACTGGGTCCTATGCTTATTTCCCTGGATGACGGATTTGATTGTACCTTAAACTTCAGCATCATGCAATACACCCATGTAATAAACCAGCATGTATATCCTCTGCATCTAAAACAAAAGTTGAAATTAACAAAGAAAAGAGACATGGCCAGGCAAGGTGGCTCATGCCTATAATCCCAGCACTTTGGGAGGCCAAGGTGGTAGATTACCTGAGGTCAGGAGTTCCAGAACAGCCTGGCCAACATGGTGAAACCCCGTCTCTACTATCAATGCAAAATATTAGCTGGGCATGGTGGTGGGCACCTGTAATCCCAACTACTCTGGAGGCTGAGACAGTAGAATCACTGGAACCTGGGAGGTGGAGGTTGCAGTGAGCTGAGATCGTGCCGCTGAACTCTAGCCTGGGCAACAAGAGCAAAACTCTGATACCAAAAAAAAAAAAAAGAAGAGAGGGGACATGATTGTGCTAGGTTAACAATAAACCCTAAACTCTCAGCAGTTCAAAAGAACGGAGTGTTTTTCTTACCTTACGCTATGTGTCCACTGCAGGTCCACCAGGGGCTCTGCTTGTTTTAGTCACTCAGGGGCCTCGGCTGACAGAGACTCCATCTCAACACATGTTTCTGTGACCCAGCCGGCAGTGAAAGGAGGATGGAGACCACAGACTGGACTGTCTGCTTCTGCCTAAAAGTGACACATGTCATTTTCACTCATACTTCACGGGCCAAAGCAGATCACGTGGCCAGGCACAAGCTCAAGTGGGTGGAGAGGTGCACCCCCACCATGTGCCCAGAGAGAGAGCTGAGCATTTGAGACCTCTCTTCTTTTCTGATTTCCCCCTTCCCTTCTTCCTGCTTTCCTTCCCTTCTTATTTACTAATTGCCTACTATTTACGTGATGTAACCTCACTGGGATTATAATTTATCATTTAAAGATTTAAATAATAAATTTAATTTGTTTTTGTTATTTATTTATTATTTACTTTTTTCTTTTTTTGAGATGCAGTCTCGCTCTGTCGCTCAGGCTGGAGTACAGTGGTTTTATCACTTGTGTATTCCAAGCACCCAGAAAGAACCCATGATAGACATGAATAAGTATCCTGAATGAATAATACACCTGAATGAATTATTCACCTGAATGAATAATAATAATAAAAAGATTAAAAAAAAGACAATTCCCTGCCCTCATGAGGTTTATATTTTAGTGTGGGAGCAGGCAATAACAAATCTAAATACATACATTATACACTATATTAAAAAGTAGACCACGTGGGGGGAAGGGCAGAGAAAGGGTGGTCGGAAGAGTTGGGAAGGGAGGGGTGTCAATATTTTAAGTAGAGCAGTTAGAAAAGATGTCATTGAGGATGGGCTTAGTGGCTCACACCTGTAATTCTAGCACTTTGGCCCAGATACTCGGGAGGCTGAGGAGGGAGGATTGCTTGAGCCCAGGAGTTTGAGGTTGCAGTGAGCTATGATTGCGCCACTGCACTCCAGCCTGGGTGACAGAGTGAGACCATGTCTTAGAAAAAAGAAAAAATAAAAAAAAAAAAAAAAAGAAAAAAGAAAAGATCTCATTGAAAGGTGACATTTGAGAATAGTCTTGAAGGAGGCAAGAGTAACAGAGAGGGTGTGTTCTCCACTCCGGAGGCTTGACTGAGAGAGGAGGCAGGTGGCATGACTTCCTGGAAATCCACCACACGCTTATGCTTCCATCTCATTTGCCAGGACTGAGACACCCGACTATCTCTGACTCCAGGGAAGACTGGGCCATGCAGGCAGGGGAGATGGATGCCAGGTCAGGCATTGGCTGCCCCAGAAGGTGACAGCTGAGCTGGGCACTGGTGAATGAATGCAGGGGCTTATTTTGGTGAGTAGAGGTGATGAGGGGCATTCCATGCAGAGGAAATGGAAAAGAATGTTTAGGAAGATATACAGTGGATGGAATGACTGGAAATAAGTGTGTGTGTATGTGTGTGCATGTGTGTAAAGGTGAAGCAGACACAGAGGTCACAGACTCACATACTCTCAGAGCTGAGGCAAGAAATGAATGAAGCCAAGAGAGATTAAGCAACAGGGAACAGTGGAGACTGTGGAATCTTGGCATGTTCAGCTCCCATATGAAGTGGGTAGCTGTGATTTTGCTTCAAGTCATATAAGAGTATAGGACCATTCAACCATTGTGGAAGACAGTATGGCAATTCCTCAAGTATCTAGAAATAGAAATACCATTTGAACCAGCAATCCCATTACTAGGCATATACCCAAAGGATTATAATCATTCGATTATAAAAATACATGCACACGTATGTTTATTGCAACACTGTTCACAATAGCAAAGGCTTGGAACCAACCCAAATGCCCATCAATGATAGACTGGATAAAGAAATGTGGCTCATATACACCATGGAATACTATGCAGCTGTAAAAAAGATGAATTCATGTCCTTTGCAGGGATGTGGATGAACCTGGAAACCATCATTCTAGCAAACTGACACAAGAACAGAAAACCAAACACTGCATGTTTTCACTTGTAAGTGGGTGTCGAACAATGAGAACATGGACACAGGGAGGGGAACATCACACACTGGGGTCTGGGGGGTGGGAGGCTAGGGGAGGAATAGCAGGGGGTGGGGCGATTGCGGAGGAATAGCATTAGGAGAAATACCTAATGTAGATGACGGGGCGATGGTTGCAGCAAACCACCACCATGGCACGTATATACCTATGTAACAAACCTGCATGATCTGCACAGGTAACCAGAACTTAAAGTATAATAATAATAAAAAAGAATATAGGACCAAGGGAGATGGATGGCCTAATTTCTTCTGAGCAGCCAGGAATCTAGATATTTATGTAAAATCCTCTAGTTTTAACTAATTAAAATTTTTAAGCATGCTAAGTGGACATGTCAGTAGGTTGGACAAGATCGATAGATTTGTGGTTTGTGTAGGGTAATATAGAATATGTGAGATGGTCCCACAGTTCGTTGCTGGAATCAAGCTAAATGAAATATCTCATAGGGCAACAGTGGCAAGTAGAAAAGGAGGCTAGTTAGCCACTTATGACTGATCACTTTGTTTCAGGGTTTCATTCTGAGCTTTGTTGGTTCAGAAATTCTTCCAGGAGCAGTGGCTCAGTCTGGGTGTGGTGGCTCACACCTATAATCCCAGCACTTTGGGAGACTGAGGTGGGCCTATCACTTGAAGTCAGGAGTTTGAGACCAGCCTGGCCAACACGGTGAAACCCTGTCTCTACTACAAATACAATAATTAGCCTGGCATAATGGTGCATGTTGGTAGTCTGAGCTACTTGGGAGACAGAGATTAGAGAATCACTTGAACCCAGGAGGCAGAGGTGGCAGTGAGCTGAGCTTGCACCATTGCACTCCAGCCTGGGTAACAGAGTGAGACTCCATCTCATAAAAAAAAAAAAAAGAAAAAAAAATTCTGCTGTTCTTTTCTCAATACTGAGATGAGCAGACTCAACAGGACTGTTTTACAGTAACTATCAGTCAGGATGGGCTAAGCTCTACTCCAGTAACAAATACTCTCCAAACCTCAGCAGCTTCACACAACAAAGCTGTGTTTCTTGCTTATGCTACACATCCAGCACAGGTCAGCAGAGGGGTTCTGTTCATTGCTGTGCCTCTGGAATCCAGGCTGATAGTCTCCATTTCAACCATTACAGAGGAAGGAAAAGAACTGTAGCAAATCCCTCACTGTCTCTTCAAGTTTCTCCCTGGAAGAGACCCATGTTGTTCTATTCCCTTTTCATTGATGAAAGCAGGTCGCATGGACTCAACTAATTTCAAAAGAGTGGAAATGCAATCCTAGCAGGTTCTTGGGAGGAGAGGAGAACTGGGATGTTTGGGGTCAACCCTAATTACTACCCTGCCAACCTGATTACGGGAGCTGCATGGACAAACCATGAGATACCTAGCAGATCCAGCTCGGACTCCTGTGCTTCTTAACGGGCACATTTTCTCCTGGTCAGCAGATCTTTGTGGGAGGCGCAGCCAGGTGGACCATCCTCATGGCCGGTGGCATCTCCTGAGCCTCTAGCTCTCCTTTAAGATCAGCACCTCGGTAAATTCCCTACACCCTCTGCTCTCTGATCCTCGGCAGTGTCCAAGACCATGCAGACTCCTGTGTTTCTGCTCCATCTTCCTGAGTTGCCCCACACACATTCCCTTTGTTCAAAGACCATTCTGTCAGTTGCTTACGTCTTTTTCAAAAAATTGAGAAAGGGTCTTGCTTTGTCACCCAGGCTGGAGTGCAATGGCGCAAACATGGCTCACTGCAGCCTGAACCCTCCTGGGATTAAATGGTTCTCCTGCCTCAACCTCCTAAGATGCTGGGACTACAGGTACACACCACCATGCTCAGCTAATTTTTTTATTTTTTATTTTTTTGTGAAGACAGGGTCTCACCTTGTTGCCCAGGCTAGTCTCAAACTCCTGGGCTCAAGCAATCCTCCCAAAGTGTTACGATTGTAGGTGTGAGCCACTGTGCCTAACCTGTTTATATTTTTCTGGATCCATTCACAACCAGACAACACTGTGGTTTTTTTAATTGGATTTGGGATATTCTAGAGACTTGTCAATTTTTTATATATAAGCACTTCTTGGCCATGAGTAATATCCTTTTTTTTTTTTTCATCCAGTGACTTGTAAATCAGAATGAATAATGTCTTCAGCTGTTTAAACCTGTTTCTTACTTTTTGCCTTCCCCCCCCATTTTACTTTCAAACTTTGACATTTCTTTTGTAATCTCAGCCTGATTCTTCCAGCCATGTCTCTCGTATTGAACTCACCATCCTCTCTCATCCTGTACTTAAACCCTGTGACAGGCTGGCTTGTGTCTTCCCAAAATCCGTATGTGGAAGTCCTAACCCCCAGTACTCAGAATGGGACTGTGTGTGGACACAGGGCCTTTAAGGGGGTGATTAAGGCAAATGAGATCATATGGGTGAGCCCTAATGCGATATGACTGGTGTTCCTGTAAGAAGAGATTAGGATGCCGACAAGCACAGAGGAAAGGCCACGTGAGGACGCGGGGAGAAGACGGCATCTAAGAGCCAAGGAGGGAGGCCTCAGAAAAAACTAGTCCTGCTGATCTTGGCCTTCCAACCCATAGAACTAGGAGAAAATAAATTTCTGTTGCTTAAGGCACCCAGTCTGTAGTATTTTTGTTGTGGCAGTCCCAGCAAACTAATACAAGCCTCCTTTCCTCCCTCCCAAAAAACGACCTTAATCCAGATTGAGTATATACAGTGGCGGCTCCTATTGAAAAATGGGATCTAGGTGGGCAAGTGTTACTGCAATGTTGAGGCCTGGGAGGAGCACACGCCTTCCCAATGATTGCCTTGGATTGTAGTGGTGAGTTCAAAGGGTGTTTCGCAAAGTGTGATATATATACTGGTGATACAGAAAATAAGGTTAACCGTCACAGGGATGAGCATTATGTACACAGTTGGCCCTCTCTGTATTCGTGGGTTCTGCATCCATAGATTTAAACAACCAGGAATTGCATTGTACAGATTTTATTTAGTTAAATTAATTACTTAATTTTTGAGACAGGATCTTTCTCTGCCACCCAGGCTGGAGTGCAGTAGCATGATCTTGGCTCACTGCAACCTTCGCCTCCTGGGCTCAAGTGATTCTCCTACCTCAGCCTCCTGAGTAGCTAGGACGACAGGTGTGAGTCACCACACCTGGCTAGTTTCTTGTATCTTCTTCTGGTAGAGATGGGGTTTCATCATGTTGCCCAGGCTGATCTGTCTTGAACTCCTGGACTCAAATGATCTGCCCACCTTGGCCTCCTGAAATGCTAGGAATACAGGTATGAGCCATCATGCCCAGCCTGTACAGATTTTATATTTTGTCATTACTGTAAAAAATACAGTGTAGTAATTATTTATATATAGAATTATTTATATTATTTATAATTATATATAATTGTATTAGGTATTATAAGTAATCTAGAGATGATTTAAAATATACAGGAAGATGTACATAGCTTATATGCAAATACTACACCATTTTACATAGGGACTTGCGCATCTGCAGATTTTAGTGTCTGCAAGGGGTCAGGAGTGTCCTGGAATCAATCGCCTATGAGGAGTGATTATATATATTTTAAATTAGAAAAAATAAAAAAATATTAACATATCAAATCCATTCTTTTCATGGTTATTATTTTCTAATGAACAGCTAAGTTAAAAAACAGATAACCAATTTAAAGTTGATTTAAACATTAGTTGGGTGGGCCAGGTGCAGTGGCTCATGCCTGTAATCCTAGCACTTTGAGAGGCCTAGGCAGGCAGATCGCCTGAGGTCAGGAGTTTGAGACCAGCCTCGCCAACATGGTGAAACCCTGTCTCTACTAAAAACACAAAAAAATTAGCCAGGCATGGTGGCATGTACCTGTAATCCCAACTACCCAGGAGGCTGAGGCAGGAGAATTGCTGGAACCTGGGAGGCTGAGGCTGCAGTGAGCTGAGATTGCACCACTGCACTCCAGCCTGGGTGACACAGCGAGACTCTGTATAAAAAAAAATTAGTTAGGTGATAAGTGAATATAGCGAAATAGCTTGCAAATAATGAAGGCATACTAAAATGACTGACATCTGGGAAATGCTGAGCTAGGACCTGACTGTGTTTCTGGGAAGATGAGTATGTGTGTTTCTGGGAAGATGAGTGTGTGTGTTTCTGGGAAGATGAGTGTGTGTTGGCACAGGCCCTTCCACGTGTGCCCTCTCAACCTGCTACATGCCCGGTTATAGGTCTGAACGAACATTAATTCAAAATGATTTGATACAGTGTGATTGTAGCTGCTCTAGACTTCTAATTCCAATATAGATTGAATTGCACAGTCTTTCACATTACAGAGGGAAAGAGGAAATGGCCCGGGAAAAGGACATGGACTATAAGAACAGGAATTACTGTTTAATAAGGCAGCCCTTTGTGCAGGCACACACATGCAGAGAGAGACAGCTGCCCTGGTAAGATTACTGAGGAAACGAGAGAAGAGAAAATGCAGGAGGAGTGGGGCCAGATGCCAAGCCTTTAGGATCCCTTGGCCCTTAACAATCAACAAAGGGCTTAGATGATTGTCCTCTTGATTACTCTGAACTACATCTTCTAATTACCAGCTTCAGTCAAAAAACACTAAACAGCTTATCCTTCAGAAGCTCCCTTCAAAATCCTCTTTGGCCTGGCTCCTGCCCTCATCATGTCATTAAATTGCCCTCTCAAAAGCTACCAGGGCTCTCGGTGATTGTCTCAGTTTTGCAGACAAGGAGACCGGGGTAGCCAAAGAGAAGCTACATGCTTAGCTAAGGCTGCTTGGCTAGTTGGGGACAAAGCTGAGGGGCTCTTCTTTCCTTAGTCTAGGGGTTGTTGCTACATAGAATTTATTATTTTAATAAAAAATGAAAAATTGTATAGATTTATGGTATACAACATGAAAGTTTGATATGTGTATCCTTTCTGGAATAATTAAATCAAACTAATTGACATATCCATCACCCCACCCATTTTTATGAGTGCATTTTAAATTTACTCTTTAGCAATTTTCAAGTATAGAAGGCGTTATTAATTACTACAGTCATGCTGTGCAATAGATCTCCAGGATTTATTCCTCCTGTCTAAATGAAATTTTAGGTCTTTTTTTTAACCAATATTTCTTCATTTTTTCCTCCTCATCTTCAGCCCCTGGTAACCACCAATCTACTCTCTGATTCTATGAGTTCCACTTTTTTTCATTCCACGTAAAAGTGAGATCATGCAGTATTTGCTTTTCTGTGCCTGGCTTATTTCACTTAGAATAATGTTCTCTAGCTTCATCTGTGTTGTCACAAATGACAAGACAGTGTTCTTTTTAAAGGATATATAGTATTCCATTGCATATATATGTCACATTTTCTTTATTCATTCTGATGGATGCTTTCTTAGATTTTATATTTTGGCTATTGTAATAATGCTGCAATGAACATAGAAGTACAGATATCTCTTTGACATACTGACTGCATTTTCTTTGGATATATAACTAATAGTGGGATTGCTGGATCATATCGTTGTTCTATTTTTAATTTTTTTAGGAGCCTCCATACTGTTTTCCATGGAGACTATATTAGTTTACATTTCCACCAAGAGTGTGCAGTGTTGACGGGACAGTCCTTCACCATGACAATGCCCCTGCTCATTCCTCTCATTCAACAAGGCCAGTTTTGTGACAGTTTCAGTGGGAAATCATCAGGTATCCATCTAGTGTCCTGATTTGGCTCCTTCTGATGTCTTTTTGTTCCCTAATCTTAAACAAATCTTTACAGGGCCCACTTTGTTTTCAGTTCATAATGTAAAAAAGACTGCATTGACATGGTTCAATTCTTAGAACCCTTAGTTCTTTAGGGACGGACCAAATAGGTGGTATCATTGCATACAAAAGTGTCTTGAATTTGATGGAGCTTATGTTGAGAAATACAGTTTATATTTAAATTTGTTTTAGATTTACATTATTTTACATATTAATTGACAAATATTAATTGTACATATTCATAAAGTACATAGTGACGTTTTCATACATGTAGTATATAGTGATCAGCTCAGGATAGTTAGCATATCCATCACTCAAACATTTATCATTCCTTTGTGTTGGGAATGTTTAATATCTTCCTTCTAGCTATTTGGGAAAAAAAAATCTCTCTCTCTCTCTCTCTAACTACAGTCATTCTATACCGGCATAGAACACTAGAATTTATTTCTGCTATCTAGCTGGAATTTTGTGTCCTTTAACAAATCTCTTCCTGTTCTCCCTTTTCTCTACCTTCTCAGCCTCAGTATCCTTTGTTCTACTTTTTACTTTTATGAGATCAACATTTTTTTTTAAGCTTCCACATATGAGTGAGAACATGGGGTGTTCAGTTAACTTTCTGTTC
Source organism: Alouatta palliata (assembly GCA_004027835.1). Classification (NCBI taxonomy): domain Eukaryota; kingdom Metazoa; phylum Chordata; class Mammalia; order Primates; family Atelidae; genus Alouatta; species Alouatta palliata. The sequence goes on from PVKV010008642.1 coordinate 85,597, forward strand.
CCGACTTATTTCACTTAACATAATTTCCTCCAGTTCCATCTATTTGCTGCAAATAACAATATCTCATTCTTTTTTATAGCTGAAGAGCATTTCACTGTGTATATTGTATGTACCACATTATTTTTATTAATTCATCTGCTGCTGAACACCTATGTTGATTCCATATCTTGGCTGTTATGAATGGTGTTGCAATAAACATGAGGGTGCAAATGTCTCTATGATATAATGATTTCCTTTCCTTTGGATAAATTACCAGTAATGGAATTTCTGGATTATATAATAGCTCTATCTGCAGTTTTTTTGAGAAGCCTCCATATTGTTTTCCATAATGACTGTAGTAGTCTACATTCCCATCAACAGTGTATGAATTCTCTTCTCCCCATATGCATACCAGCAGTTTTAGTTTTTATCTTTATGATAATAGCCATTGTAGCTGGGGTGAGATGATACCTCACTGTGGCTTAGAATGGGATTTCCCTGATGATTAGTGATGTCGAGCATTTTTAAGTATATTTGTTGGCCATTTGTACATTTTCCTTTGAGAAACATCTGTTCAGATCTTTTGCTTTAGTACTTTGAGTATATCATCCCATTTTCTCCTGGCTTGTAAGGTTTCACCTGAGAAATTTACACTGTTAGTCTGATTAGGATTCCCTTATATATGACTTGACTTTTCTCTTGCTGCTTTTATAATTCTTTCTTTGTCTTTGATTTTTGAAATTTTGACTATAATGTGCCTCAGAAAGGGCTTGTTTCAGTTGAATATATTTGGGATTCTTTTAGCTTTTTGGACCTGGATATCCATCTCCCTCTCAAGACCTGGGAAGTTTTCTATGATTATTTCCCATTCTTTCTTTCTCTTTTTTCCTTTCTTTCTTCCTTCCTTCCT